>BGPR01009237.1:0-58679 GCA_013235015.1 Araneus ventricosus | reverse complement strand
GCAACGGATTATTTTAATTAACAGCATGACAATTGCCGAGTTTAATGAGCTGTCCCTTTCCATCGATTTAATTGAGTTGAAAGGATTGGCTTAACTGAGTGAAGGTCATAGGTCGTAAAAGTCACATAGAGCTACTTTTAGTCACAGAACGTTGTATCACAGAAAGCTCGCCTGAGTAAGGCACCAAGTGCTCAATCCCAGCGGCCGTTTTCGCATATCAACAGCCTCCCGTCCATTTTTTTTTTTTTTTGCCATTATCCGGACAACAATTTCTTATCTTAGTGCTTTTGTCACCCAGCCTCATATTGTTTTTTCTTTCACCTTAGGCCCTCCTTCCGGTAGAAAGTGCGATCAACAATCTTTGAAGGATTTTACACTCTCATTATGATCATTATAAAAATTTGTAAAATGCAATGAAGCACCGCGGAAAGAGAATAATAACATCATTGTAAGCGCAAACATACTGAAACAGGTATATACGAAATAGAAGTTAAATAAAATTTCTGCTTTTCGTTACATTATTCAAAGAAACAATATTTTATCATAACTTTCAATAATGGTAAAAATACTGAATGATGGATTTGATAAAACGATCAATGGTTTGATATTGCAATAACAGAAAGCATTGTTAAATTGTGTATGAAATAAATTCTGAAATTTTTATTAAATAAGAAAAAAGAGGAATAAAATTTAATTTCTCAAATAATTTTAAAAGATAATTTTCTGCTCTTTAAGAGAGGTATAAAATCTACTGCAATATATTTGTTCCGAAATTAGACGAAACACTGAGATAAAACCGAACTCTGCTTAGTTTTCGTTATTTATTTAATATCTTAGGAAGTACTTTTTAAAATTTGAAAAGTAGAATTAATCTAAGAACGGACCTCAGAATGGCACGTGTGAAATTATGTCAAGACCTTCTCCGTGCTTAGAGTGGTCTGCGAGACAGATAGACCGTTAGAACATCTTTTTTTTCCCCATTCGTTTTCCGTCTTCCTACGATAGGAACCGGACCAACAGACACTATTAGACTCAGTTAAAAAATTTGTGAAAATTAAACAAAAAACATCGAGAGAACAATCACTTCCATTGACACTGTGTAAACCGTATTAAAAGCTGTCACGATACGACTACTCGGAAACCGGAGTGAAAGTCTCATTTTTATGAAATTAAAGAAAACAATATTTTTATTATATTAACTTAACACTGGCAAAGCCCACGCGAAACAGTAATTTGGTTTGAATTTATTCCCATAAGAAAAAAAAGCATTTAGAAATTGCGTTCAAAAAATATATTTTAAACCTAATAACAATCTGAGTAAAAAACTTATCGCAATGGAATTAATATAATTGAAAAAAGATAATTTTCTTCTTTAAAATGGCATTAAAATAATTGTTGTCTAATAAATATTTAAGAAGTTATTGGCAAAAACGTCTAAGTATTAGGGTTAGTAGCGGCTAATTTTCGTTAGTTCATTAAATATCTTAAGAACTAATTAATCCTGAAAGTTGAAAATAGCACCGTTGACCTAGAATTTCTTTAGAATGTCGTGCAAATTTCGTCGCTACGGTTCACCGTTTAGAGGAGTTCTTTGACTCGGTGCAGACGACGGACAGACATTAACACATGCTAGGGCCCTGCTTTTTAATTCCTGAGGTTCCTTGTCGCGGTTTGAATGTGCCTGTGGAAAAGAGATTCCACCCCCCCCCCCCCCACAAGGGTCATGAGGCCCCGCGCCAGAAAACCGTTTCCCGAGCAACTTTATTTTAAAAATTTTCCAAATGATACATTTACTTTTTTACAAGAAAAAACGTTTTTGACAGGATTATAGGTTTGACAATTTCTGTACATTGTTGAAATCAGTTGCGGGCCTCCCACAGATTTGAGGCCCGTTCAAGGAATGATTTGTCAAGGAATTTAATTTTAAATGTACAAGGAAGTGGGTGTGAAAAAGCAAGATATACTTGATTGAATACGTACATCAGAAATATACAACACTGAGTGGGCAAATACTTCACTAAACTTTGTCACCTTAAAGTACTGTTTACATTGTGAGAGAAGTCCAGTTGAATATAAGTTTCAATATACCATGCAATATAACAAAATAAAATTAGGTAAACTTTTATAAGTAATAAAAGTGGGTATATGCCTCGCGAAACTTTGAAACATGTAAAGACTGTACACAACATTTATTATTTACTGGAAAAGTCGAATATATTATATGATTCATATTTACTTTGCGATAT
Organism: Araneus ventricosus; assembly: GCA_013235015.1. Taxonomy (NCBI): domain Eukaryota; kingdom Metazoa; phylum Arthropoda; class Arachnida; order Araneae; family Araneidae; genus Araneus; species Araneus ventricosus. The sequence goes on along the minus strand of BGPR01009237.1, from coordinate 56,433 downwards.
AATAGATGGTTAATGAATATTTATACATTTCTATGTATAAGTGATATGAATAGGAATATGCTTCACGAAACCTTGGAATTTGATGAAACTGAACACATTATTCTTTGTTTATTGAAAAAGTCGAGTATATTTGGATTTAAATGGGTATGTGCTTCACTAAACCCTGGATTTTATATATTCTCTGCACTTATTTGATATTAGCTGAAAGATTCGAGTATAAAATATGATTCTAATGTGCTTTGCAATAAAATATGGTATAATAGGGTAAAAGCTACTATCCGAAATGTGGTCATTAGGAACTGACATATATTCCTGAAAGATTGATGAATATTAGGTTCGATTTGTTATGACTGAAATATTTACATATCAATCCATCAGGAACTTGTTGTGAGTTACGTCACAATACCTGAGAGCATGTTGAACTGTATGCATTATTTGACATTAACTAAAGAGTTGAGTAAATATAAGGTTCGAATATACTATACAAAAGAAGGATAACCTGTATTCCTCAAAGGTTATTGAGAATGAGATTCATTTTGATATAATTTATATTTACAAAATACAAAATATTTATTCATTGATTTTTATCAGAAATATGATTGGATATATGTTTTACGTAACACTAGAACATGTAAATGCTGCACACATTATTTGATAATAACAGAAAGGTCGGTTATAATATAAGATTTTAGCCTGCTGTGCACACAGTAGGATGAGATGAGTTAGCTACTGTCCATGAAGTGACCAAAAGGAGATTACATGTATAGCTTATATTCCTCAAAAATTAATGATTATAAAATTCAATTTGAATTGACTGAAATATTTACAAATTATTTACAAGTTATTTATACAGCTATTTCTCAGAAGAATGAAATTAGTATACCTTATAGAACCTGAGAACATGTGATAGCTAAATGCTTTTTTAAATATTAGCTGAAAAGTCAAATGAAACATATGATTCCAATATACTATGCAAATTGATTGTATGAAGTAAAGTGATGATTACAGTCTTTGTAAGGGAATGGCCAAAAGGAATAACTCCATTACTTCAAATATTGTTGAGTGTAAGCTATGATGAGGAGGATCCATTAATGAGAACGTCATTGTCTAAAAGGAAGTCCAACAGCTGTCGCAATCTGGATCTTGAGCTTTTAAGCATGCCTAATTTCCAATTTAGAGTGTTGGAGGCGCTGGGCTTTTTGAAGTGCCAGCTGTCGGTAAGTATGCAGGTGGTGGCAAAATGTAAAGGTGTCCCTATCTCTCCGCAGCTGCAAAGGGCGGAATTGCGAAGGTTGAATCTTTTTAGGTATGATGTAAAAGGTCCGTGTTCGGAAAAGAACATAATCTCATAACGAGACCAGTTATGAAATTTAAAGGAAGGGATAGGGATGATTTCGTGAAAGAGCCTGCCAACTGTCCCTTTGTCCCATTTTTTTTCCATTCCTGTAGGAGCTCTTTCCTTAGGATATTTTTTAGATGACTGATTGGTTTTAAGATTTCCGATTGTGTGCCTTCATTAATGGCTCTTTTAGCCAGGGCGTCTGCTGTCTCGTTCCCAAGATGACCGGTGTGGGCCTTTATCCAGCCTATGTTGATGTTATTTCGCTCGTGGAGTTGGATTTGAATCTTTCTTACTAGTGGATGGGAGGAGGTAGGATTCTGAATGACCTGGAGGCTGGAAAGGCTATCAGACCGTATATTAACCTGGTTTGAAATATTCTCATGATGTGTTATGGCCTGTAAGATGGCGAAGAGTTCCACTTTAAATACATTGTTATCCATGGAAAGTTTGCCCATCCATGTTGTTGAAATTTTATTATCTGCATCGAAGCAACAGAAGGCGGAATCTGTTCCTTCGTTGGTTTTTGAGCCGTCAGTGAACGTCGAATTTGCCGTGGGATATTCATTGGATAGTTGAATAGAGATTTGTTTATCAATTGAAAATTTTGCTGGGTGCAGATGATGTCCTCTTTGGATTTCCTCGTATTTTGTTGGATCTAATGGGTTGTTGAGGACTTGAGATGGTAGTCTAAGTCTAGAGATTTTTACAAATTTAGCCTCTTTACTCGCTGTTAGGTGAAGAGGTGGAATTCCTGTGATTACTTGAAGGCTGTTGGTGGCCGTTGTATGGTATTCTTTTGTTATTATTAGGAGAAATTTTCTTTGAATGGTATTTAATTTCCTCTTCATGCTTTCTGCGAGTCTTTGTGCCCATGCAACTGTGCCATGACAAAGCATTCTCTCGATCACTGTTTTATAGATTAGTTTTCGATTGGCTGTTGTAAGTCCCCAATTACTTCCGGCGATTCTTTGGAAATGTTGGTAATATTGTAGAGCTTTTGTGCCCTTATCCATGATATGTGGGATCCATTTAAGTTTGTCATCTATGATAATACCAAGATATTTGAGAGTTGTGACTTTTTGAATTCTGGTGCTGTTCCATTTAATTCTTGCTGGATTTATAAGTTTGCCTATATACATATATTTTGTTTTTTCCATGGAGATCTTGAGTTTATGTGTTTCTGCCCAATTTGAAAAAGTTGTTATTGCTCTTTTGGCTAGTTGTTGAACTCCGTCTTTGGTTTTGTGCGAAATGACAAAGGCAAAGTCATCAGTGAAGGCTTGCAGGTGTACATTTGGAGGCCAGTCGGCTTTTAAGATATTATCTGCTACCAAATTCCAGAAAGCAGGTCCGCTGCAGGAACCCTGCGCGCATCCTTTTGTTTGTGGCCATATTGCTGGACCTTCCTGTGTCTGGATGATGACCTTACGATTGCTGAGGATATCTTTTAGGGATTCTTTGACGTTGGTTTTATTTGTAATTTTGTCAATTGAATTTTTAATTGAAGAATACAACAGATTATCAAATGCGCCTTTGATGTCAATAGAGATTAAGAGTGTTTGAAGACCTTGTTGTTTGGCTTCTGTGATTTTGGAAATTAGTGAGAAAAGTGCCAAGTCAACCGATTTACCTTGGCGGAAACCAAATTGGAGGTCATGGAGTTTATTTTCCTTTTCCAGTATGTAATTGAACCTTTGAAGGAGAAGCTTTTCAAGTAGTTTGCCGAGAGTTGGTAGCAGCGTGATCGGTCTATAAGATATAATGTTTCTTTCAACTTTTCCTTTCTTGTGAAAAAGGACGATAATGCCTTCCTTCAGAGGGGTTGGAAATTTTTGTAATTGAAGGCATTTGTTGAAAAAGTTCCTGAGAATTGATGGGCAAACTTGGAATAGTTGTTTAATTATAATGAAATCTATTCCATCATTGCCTGGTGCCTTATTGGTTGGGAGGAATCTAATGATTTCCTTTAGTTCCTTGTTAGTAAACGGGGGTTCCAAAGATGGTTGATTGGATGAGGATGTGTGGTTTGTTGTTTCAATTGTGGTTGGATATAGAGTTTGAAGAATTGATTTTGCTATCTCTCTTGCAGAACCTTTTTGTTGATTGTCTATAAGTGTGAATATGTCCGTGGGGGGAGCTGAGTTCTTGAAGGCGATTTTGAAGAATTTGCCGTAGACATTTTCGTCTTGGGTACAGTTCCTTTTGAAACAATTGCGTTTGGCGGATAGAACTTCTTTTTTGAAGATTGATTGTTTGATTTTGGCTTTTAGTTGAAAATGCGTTTTTTCAGCATCGGAAGATCTTTGGGCTCTTCTTTTAAGGACGCTTATTTCCTTCTTTCTTGTTTCAAGCTAGGGTTCCACCACGATATTACTGGTGTAGAGGGAGTTTTCTTTAATTTGTAGGATTTCCTACAAGCCATATTAATCTCTTGTTGAATATAGGTGGTTAATTCGTCTAGTTCCTCTGGTGTGTTAGAATTTGAGATTCTTTGCGGGATAATTTGCGCCTTTGATTTAATGATGTTTTTGAATTTTTTGTGTCCTCCAAAGATGGTCTTGAAGCGGTTGTAAAATAATGTGTGCTGGTCTCTGTTGATTATTGTGCAAATAAATTTATGGTCGCTGAACGATTCTAGGTCTTCGAGGACTTGCCAAGTGGAATTATTGACAAGATCTGGGGAGGAGACTATTGTTACGTCTGGCCAGCCTTTGGTGTTTCTTTGTTCTGGAGTGTTAAGAAGATGTCCATTTAATGAAGAAATGAAATTTAGGACTTTTTCTCCTCTAGTATCAGAGTCGTTATAGCCCCAGGTTTGGCTGTGTGCATTTAGATCTGCGCCAATTAGGTAATCTTCTCCCTGGAGGGAGGAAATGAGATTAAATGTTTCATTAAGATTTTGGTCTATTTCATTGTATGGGGATGAGTAGGATGAGATGATGGAAAGAAGGCTTGAATTTACTTCGATTTTGATCGCAACAATATCGTTGCCAGATAGGAGAAATATTGGGTTGTTGCAGGTGGGAAGGGCGATTATTCCGGCTTTGTTGTTTTTGGACAGCCAACTTCTCCAATAGCTTGGAAGTTCTTCAATTTTATTATATTTTACATAGGGTTCCTGTACCAAAATGATGTCTGGTAGTTGGTTCTTTGCTGTTTGGGCTAGCATTGCAGTGGGAACCTTTGCCCTCTGTAAATTTATTTGGAGAATTTTAATTTTTTCTTTGTTGCTATATCTGATATTCCATTGGACGGACAGACAGACAGATACATGTATTTTCTGCTTTATATTATAGATATATAAGTGGAGTAATAAAATTAGTTTTGCCTATTCTGAATATTCAGCAATAAACAACTGGTTGACGGATTAATATCAAAATTTGTACACAATGTTAGAAAATATTAAGGAGACTCTGCAAAGAAAGAAAGTAGTTCGAAAATCATCATTACTTACCTTGGAAATAACATTTTCTTCAACTCGCATAAAAAAACATGAAGCCGATAAATAAAATGAAAAATATAAAGAAAAAGCAGGAAAGCAGTATTTTTTCTTCAACTGAAAAAGAAATATTTGCAGTGAGTTAACATTTAAGGCGAAAGAATTATTCAAATAGAAAATTATATCTATGAGCTAAAGTCTTTCTAATATTTCTGGACGTCATATCTCTGGTTTTTTTATGTATTTTTTCACTAGTTTTTACACCGTATTATAATTATTTCCCCGGCAGATATTTTCTGAAATAAAATCATAGTTTTTTTTATTTTTGTCTGCAGGCTGAAGTTTTATATAAAATATGAGCATTGCATTATGAAATGCACTTTTTGCAATAGATGGTCCATTTCAAGTAGAGAAATTCTTTTGGGGAAAATTTTAATTGTCAACGATTGGCAAAAGTTTATGTTTAAATAACAAATAGAAAAACTTTTTAAAAGACTCTTTCATTAGTCTATTCTTATAAAAGGCAATGTTTTTTTTTTGTGTGTGTGTGTCCACGATGTCCGTACGAATCTATCGCATTTGCAGCCTTGAAATTTGGCATTCAGGTAGTCGTAATGGTGACTAAATGCACCTCGAAACCGGAATTTTAAAATTTAATCAAGAAAATTTTTCATTTAATATTTTGTGTTATTTTGGGTGATTTTTCGCACTCATTTCTCAAAAGCATGGTTTCGGATAATTGTACGAAAAAAACAGTCACACCATCGGCAGAAAGAAACGATTTACGTTCTAATGAAGTCATTCAACTCAGGAACTGTAACATTCCTAAAAACACTTTAACCCAATAATGCTCAAATGAATTTAAAGAATAGATTTTAATTAATTCCTATTAAATTTTGTTTAAAACACCAATATTAAGTTAACTGTTGTGAAGTGAAATTAAATTCGGAGGGAAAAAATTCTTTTGGGTCTTCTTTCTATAATTTTTCTTTTTTAAAAAGTATAAAAAATTATTTTCAAATACTATTTATATTTCATATACTATTATATAGTAAAATATCAAAAATAAAAAATCACTTCATTATTCCTTGTATTATCTCAAAAATAAATCAAAGGAAAAATTTAAAAAAAAATTCAAATCACGATATTTTGCCTTCAAAGTCTGGCTTAACTGGTGGTATATTCCTGTTGAAAACTGTTTAGGAGTTTGAAAATATCTATTGATTTCATAAAAAGAGCAAAAAAGAAGCAATGGAATGCATTCGGATTACCCACGGAAATGAAATGTAATTCTCCTATATCTAGGACGCTATCCGCTAAGAGTTAATATGTTTTCTATGCTCGGTTACAAATATCAGCAAATTTTAACCGAATCCTTATACATTTGAGAAGTTTTCATCTCTTCCTTTTGCAGTAAATATAATGATGAATTATCTTTTATCACATCATCTTTTACATTTCTTATACTATAGATTTGTTATTTAAAACCTTAAACAAGAGTACAAAATTTTATCAATAGTCAAATTTTTAAACTACGGATTAAATTATTATGCTTTTGCTGACTTTCGGTAAACAATTTTTGATATTTGATAGCTGGGCCAAAAGATTTTTTTTTCTCTTTTAACACTTATCAAGGATAAATAAATTAAAAGCAAACATAATATTTAGATATATTTACTCGAGTATTTTTTTCAGCTGATTATCTTTTTTTCTTCTTTTTTTAATCAAATATTGAAGAACATGAAAGAACAAGGCGCTTTGAAATTTTCCTCATCCTGAACCTTGCTTATAATGATCCCACTTTCATGTAGGACTCTGAATTTACAATGCCAAATTCTAGAATTAAAATCTCAGTAAGAAACAATCGGTTCACCTAATGGAGTTTAAGAAAAAAGATGAAGATAATTTGAAATCAACAGTGCAATATAATATATTTTTCTACATTTCGATGGCAGAAGACATAATAGAAGTCCACAGTTTTGGAATTACTACAATTAAACTGAATATCAAGAAATATGGAACAAGAATGAAAAATTAGCAAATTTTAGACGCTATTGATTGCCGTATTAAAACATACACTCAAGTTTGAAAGACCAGATCTAAAATCTTAGTTCAGATAGACTGATGTTTAATCTATTCCAGATGGACAAATACTGTACAATCTGAAGGCTAATACTAACATTTCAACCTAAGGAAGAAACCTATTCGTTATTTAAAAATTTCACGAAGCTGCAATTTCGCAGATTCGAGTGAATAGCGAGTTTTTACTTTCAATGATTATATCAAATAATTCAGTTGTCATTAGCACTAATAGATCATTTCACTTAGTAGAAATTTCATTTCCAGATAGCCAATTAGATTCAGCGAGCTATTTCGGAAAATTGCCACGGTGGAAAAAGAAACTAGCAACTAACGATTTCTATTCATTTCCTCTTGGTATTTTTGTTAAACGCTTATTCGGTCATTTAACATCACTTATCCCCGTCCCTGATTTTTATATATATATATTTTAAAATTATAAATATATTTTAAATGTCTTTTATAAAGTTGTCATTTTTTCTATGTTTTAACTATTTTTTTTTTAAATACTTCGTACCTGTTTACTAGCCGCAACTGTGATGTTTGCTTATTTTTGATTTGTTGTTTGGTACCGTTTTAATTTGTGGCTTCCTATATTCTTTTCATTTTTTCTTCTTCTTATTATTATTTTCATTATTTTTCTTATTTTGATGTTATGTAGTTATTATTCAAGAAATTGTGTATTGGACAGATTGAAATTATGTATTGGACAGATTGAAATTATGTATAGGAAATTTTGAAACTATGATAAGAAATTGTGTATAGGTTGAATTAGCCTTTTTCTTGTGATGCAGTGTATTACATGTTTAAGTTTTAATTTGTGGTTTCCTGTATATATATATATATTTCTAAGCTTTCTTTTTTCTCTTTATTTTCCTTACAATTGTATTTTAATTTATGTTATTTGGTAATTAATCCAGATTTTGTGTTTAGTAAAATTTGAAAGTGCGTATAGGAATTTGAAAGTGTGAGAAATTTTGTTGGTTATTTTAACATTTTTTTCCTATGAAGCAGTGTACTCGGTGAAGAAATTTTGTACTCGAATTTCCTGGCATTCTTCGGAACTGTCAGTGGCTCGATATTTGTATGTACGTAAGGACAGGTCAAATTACTAGTTTTCACTTATCCCCGTGGTCCCTTGCTGTTTCTTATCTTAATATGGCCTCCAAGATACACCCATGAACATGGTAAATCTCGTTAAAGGATCGTTTCTTAATGATGTTGGCTTGTGTTACCGTGGGGAACTTAATTGCTATTAAAGATGTGACGCTATTCAAAGTTGTGCGAGGGTCGAATAAATTTTTGGTAGCTCCCCGGCGCCCCCCCCCGCATTGCTGCTCTTTACATAATTGTGAGGATATCATTTGAATTTTGCTTAATATTTTATTATAAGCATTTCATCGAACAGCATCCCAATTCCATGAGCTCATTGAGCCCCAAAGAGGAAACAAAATTTTATAAATTTCATAAAAGTTAGAAAATTTTTTGATAATGAAGTTTAATGCTACATTAATAGCCTTATTGAATAGAATGCAGCTTTTTTCATTTAAAATGAAAATGATGTTTTTGAAATGAGAAAAAATAGTTTCTTTAAATTCATGTTCAACAGATTAATGTTTACGCAGTGTTCTGATCTCATTTGTTTTCTTTGCAAAGATTGTGAATATCAGTTACTGAATTATTTCCAAATATTTAATTGAATAAAATTCATATATTGAGTATAAGAAGTGTAATTTCTCTGTTATAACACGCAAATGAAACTTTGCTATAACAGCATGTCCCATTTAATGGCTTCAACAAAATTTTCAAGAAAAAGGAACAAGAAATCAATAGTTTGTTTTAATCTTATATGTCCAACAACTGATTGTATATTAATGACAATATATTTTGAAATATTTATTGTCTTAAAAATATACTCTTAAATTGAAGTTCGATATTTCTCAATTCGATGTGTTTTCAATGTTCAAATTTAAATAAAAAAAAGATTTTCTGTCTTGAAAAAGAGTCTAAAACTATTGTAGAAGTTCAACGCCTTGGAATTTCTGCAATATTTTGTTAAATAGTATGGCGCTTCAATATGTGGAACGTGAAGTACTAACTTAATAATTAGTTTATAAGCAGTTATAATAGTCTTCATTCGAGGCAATGTGCAAGAATCTTGAATAATTTTAAATTTGATCGCTTTACTAGATATTCAACCAACAGGAAGTATTTGAAAAACTTAAAAAGAGATTTACTGCTTAAAATTACTGTATAATTTGAATTCTTATCAATTATTAAGACATCATCTTGATGTTTTAATGACTGCAGAAAAATAAAAATTATAATATTGTTGAATTTATGGATGTATATTTACTTATTCGCTCGTTTTTATTAAAATTAAGTTCAGGTTGTATTCAAACTGATCTTCAAGACTTTTTAAGTTTGGCAATAATTTTAGTGTATGAGGAAGTATATTTTACCTATCCTGAATGACTAATAAAAATAATCTGGCCCTACATTTTGTTGTTTAGTGAAATAATCTGAAAAAATATCAGAATGAGTCCAATTGTTATTAATCTTCAGTTTTATATACGCTGGGAAAAATAGTTTGGAACATTTTTCTTCAGTACATCAATCAAAATTTTTAAAATTATAAAATGAGAGAAAAACGATTTATAACAAATTGGTTCTGCAAGAAGTGGATTAGTTTCACAACGAAAACAAGGATAAATTAATGTTGATTTAAATATTTAATATTAAATATCAAAATTTTTCTGCATCTCACTTTATAAACTCCGCATTAGCATTTAAAGTAATCTATTTAGAGCTTATCACTAATAGTTATTAGAAATAATATCATGAGCTCAGTAATAAAACAGAAATCAATTTTCCTAAGAAAAAAGATTAATATTTTCTTTTATTCAATGGAATATGAATTTATTTCAATAGTACTTAAATTTTTTATTTTTATAAATCAAAACATCTTAATTATAATTATAAGATAATTCTCAAAGTTTAAATACATTAATTATAAAGTACATAATGTAGCAATTAAAAATGTAAACAATTACATGAATAAAAATGTAGTTATCCTCCTTAAAAGTATACAAAGTTATATAGTTTTAAAACCTCAATGACTGGCAAGACGAAATGAAAAAGTACATATGTTTAATACTTTCAGAAGGCCTCAAGAAATTCTGCGTCTGGAGCCCCCAACAAGCTTAATTCGCCCCTGATTATTTATTCAAATATAATCATAATAATATGTACATTGGAAATATAATTTTTAAATTGTTACTTTTTCACATATACATTTTTATATCATTCTTTAATTATTGTCTTAAGTCACACAATTAATTCCTAGTCGATCCCCTAAAAAACCCCGTGACAAAATCTTCATTGTAAAATGCCAGTTCGAGCCTATTCTTTACATGGTCAAGTTTAAGCAACTTTATCCAGCCTTTCGAGAGATTTTCAAAAAAAATTGCAAATCCAAAAGCGTTCACATTATTTTGTTAACCAACAATATATTTAAATAATTTTTTTTATCGTTAAAATCTTTTTAATAACTGATATCTTATTTCTCAATGCATAAAAATAATTCAGATTTTGAAATGAAAGTAAATGTTTAATATTTACTATTTCATCTGCTCTTTTGAATGTTTTAAAAGTTTGCTATGAAGACTGAAGAAACACTACATATAAATATTTAAAGTTGATGATTGGAGCTCATATGAAGAAGCATATTTAAATTAAATTAATTACATAATTTTGTCGAAAAATTAATTTCCGCTTGATTTTGATAGGCATTTTTTAGCCAAAATTGTTGCAATACAGTGATGACTGCACTTAGAGAAAAGTTTAATATTCAAAAGGCTTCCATTTCATTAAAATTCGTATAGTATAAAAATCAGAACTATTTTTGAAACATTATTGGTTTAACCTGGAATAAACAACTGGGAGATTCATTTTTCTTCCTGTACTACACAAATGAAAGAAAAAAAAAACACATTTAAAGATTGTAACAAACCTAGGTAGAAATATCTTTAAAAGATGACTCTTTCCTTTTTTCAAAAAATAAATTCTTTCAATTATTTAATTAAAAATTTGTAAAACAGAAATTACTGAAACTTGCTAAAGCATTTATTAATGTTCAAAATAAATATATAACTACACACTACAAACTTTATTACTCAACTAAACAGATTTCAGATAAAATCAAATTTTTAAATAGTTCATTTTTCACATCATTCCTTCATAATTGCCTTAAGTGACATATTTTATAGAATATATCCATTGAAAATCTGTTTCTGTGTGTAAATGTTTTCTTAATTTAGAATACCTGTAAATTGGAGAGATGGAATGTACATTAGGAGTTATTTTAAATTTATTGTTAAATATACCTTGTTTGGAAAAAGGAATAAAATCTAACAAAGAATTATTTTCCCATAAGTTTTAGGAAAATATCATCTGAAAAACTATCCAAAATATTAGCCATGCGTCAAAGAGGATGGAGGAAAAAAGTGTTTAGGAATATGTAAGAAAAACGTGTAAAGATTTTTTGGAAGTTTTTGATTTTCAAGGATTAAAAATAAATTAATTAAGGTGATACTAAAATGAAAAGATAATTATGGGAGGCAGAAAACGATAAAAATGGCGAGTGAAAACACTCGGAGAAAAGTTTGTCACTCAGGGATCGACCCCGGAGCATTAAATTGCAAGCGCATTGCCTTGACAACTGTATTATCGGAACTCACGGCTAGAAGGTGAAACGGGGTCTTTCTTATTTCAACTGTCATTTATATCGTAGTTTGGAATTTTTAAGATTTCTGAATTTTAGATTGAGGGGAAGGTTTGGTAAAATTTATTTGTAAGTTTTTGATTCAAGCTTTTTTTTAGAAAAACCCAAGTCGCTGACTTAAACTATTTTGACTTTGACCTAAAAGTTCTCTGGCTCTCATAAGCCATCTCCTTCATTTCTAACTGATGTCTTTTGAATCATTCCATCCAAAGTTTCATTATATTGTAAGAAATATTATGAACTCTACGTCTTAAACTCAATTTTTGTTTGAAAAAGTTATTTTACATCACAGCAAGTATAGTAACAGGCTATTCCTATGAAGTTATGCCTAACATGGAAGAGGCTTCCAGTTTTGTTTGGTAACACACGTTGCCGTCGACAAAAGAGAAATTAACCCCCTTTTTCCGCCACGTCCTTTTTCGCCTTAGCGTAATATATATATATAGAAGATATTATGGCATTGTATTAACTCTTAGGGGCAGATTAAGCTTGTTGATGGCCATAGGCGTGGAAGTTCTTGGGGACCAGCTGACAGAATCACAAATTATTTCGAGTAAATTTCAACATGTCAGTTATAACGTTTTAAAATAAGATAAATTTTCATACTTTTAGTCATAGTTAGGGGAAACTAGGGATACTTGAGCCTAATTTACTTTTTCTTATATTTCTCGAATATTTTAATTTTTATGATCATAAAAGGATGTGTTTTTGAGAATTAGATATATATTTATTCTAAATTGAAATCTCGTTTAACCATAAAAGAAATATATTTCATGAAATTGCATAGGGTCAAGTACTTTTGATAATTTGTAAGTACGCGAAATTCAGATATTAGGTTATAACTACTGAATTGAAAACTTTTTTATTATCAAATAATATTAATGAAGCTAATATTAAAAATTAAACAATATGGTTACTATAAACACAGTTGTTATTAATATAATTTAGTTAATAAATTTAATTCGTTAAGACATTACATTAGAGCTAGTTATTAAATTAAATTAGTTCAAAATTTAATAAACTATTAAAATTTTGATTTAATTAAAGGAAAAAAAATTACAGCGATAGAACTGGAAAACTAGCAACGTCATTGTTTTGAGAAATTGAAAGTTTTGAAAAATTAAAAACAGAATAGCGTCAGAACGAAAAAAATCTAAAAATGTTATACAAAACAAGAAATTGAGAAGCTTAATAGACTTACTGGGTTCTTCTAATTTTTAAAAAATAAAGCAAAAGAATTAAAAAAATATTTTAGGAGAAAAGTAATATTAAGAATGAAGGACAAACTCAACAGCAATGGGGAACAAGCAAATAATCATTGACAAATGGTTCGTGCAAAATATTTTTATTAAAATAATAAATAAATCTTTCTTCCTTAGGCAAGTAAAAGAGATCTATTGAAAATTTAAATTTGTTTTAAAATTACTAAAATAATTATTTGCATATTTGAAATTTATTAAAAGAAATTTATCTTAAATAATAATACCAACAAAATCAATTTCAATAGTTCCTCTACATGAGTTTCCAACATCGACAAATCATCACGTGAAACATCGATCCCATCCACATATGAGCTTCCTGTCGGTTATTGACATCAGGCTAATAGGTTTGATAAGTTCACGTATCCCCAATTTTGTCATTATCCCTAACTTGATTTTCTAAATAATCTAAAAAATTAAACACACTTCACATGATAATGATACATAACAGCGTATATCAAGTTACAGCTAAAGTATGCTAAATTCAGAAATATTTTAATTCATCATCTTTTCTGAAGGCGTGTGGGAATGGAATACAAGCCAATTCATAAAATCGTTTTATTAAAAACATGAGATAATACGTACTTAAAGTAGTTCACCAGACAGAATGATTCACACAGGTACCACATCCCTCGTATACTCACAACACGTACATACCACAGAACTCAACTCAAGTGAACTGGAAAACGTTTCGGAGAGGGAAGAGTTACAATGCTTGTTGAAATCGATGCTCAACCAACAATGCTGAATTTGCAAAACTGCTATTCGTTGCCAACGCTTGATCAACATTTTCTACTAGTGACTTTCTATCCACTGAGGAATGAAAAAATGAAATTGCTTTTGGATCCCTATTAGTGATGTTTGGACTGGTTTCTTTACACCATTATGCTGGCTTTTCAGAAACTCCTCCAAAAGCACCACGGTCCAAGTCAAATAAAATGACACACACAAATTATTAATTATCTCACAGAGAAAATTGCGTAGGTCAAGTATCCCTAGGTCAAGTATCTAATTTCCCCTACAGATTTTTTTCGATAATATTGGTTCGTAACTGCTCCATTGTTCAATTTTACTAGCTAATTTATAATTTTTGATAATTATATGCTTTGAATTAAGTAATTTTAAATTTACATCTACTTCGTGTATAGTACAAATATTTTCAATAATGTTTTCGAAATAACTTAGAATTAATTTTATAAAAGAAAAGGCATTCGTCTTTTCTTAGAAAAATTAATTGGATATATTTAACTAACTGGATAAACTGATAAACAACTGATCAAATATGTATTATTACATGGCTTCAGTGAAGTTTAATATAAAAAGTTTAAAATAAATTACTAAACGTTCCTAGCAAAATCAATGAGTTAATGTTCCTCTTACACTCATCTATTATAAACTAAGTTCAGTGATTCTGCCTGAAAATTTTACAGAGATATGTCAATTTTAATTATGGCTGACACAAATTCATATGAGATGTTTATTGCAGAAATGCAAATGTATTCAAAGAAAACAGCGAAATAGTATTTGTCAAGTAGTACATCATTAATCATCATGGATTGAAAAAGTTTGCCAATTACGCATAATGTTACTTATATACATTTGCAGAATGTTTCAACTGTCGACTTGATAAATGGAAGATAAATTGAGAAAATGAAATTTTTTAACTATAGCAGGAAAAAGTATATTGAACAAGAATACTGAATTATTTGCTCTAGTGTTGTGCGTAATATTAAGTCTGATCAAAAGCAGTGGCGACTGTGTCTTTAGGTTCTGCAGAATTACAAAAACTCACTAAAACAATTTAAAATTCGTATTTCGTTTTTATTCTTATTTGCCTACTTCTCCCTTTGAGAGTTCACCATCAATGAAAAGAAAAATGAGAAAGAAAGACTGCAGATAAATGAAACAGTAATACAGACACAGGATTTGGCCTGCTACCAATAGTTTTTAAAAGCACAAAATTCGCTCATTGTGCACTAGTGAATAAGAGCGAAGGTCTAATAGTAATCTTCTGTCTTAGAACCTAGGCGGAACTGGATTTCTTGATGCCCTACTTTGATATTGGCCAAGAAATATGTCTTTTTTTCCCTTCAATATCACTCATGGTTCGCCTTCGCACTTTTGATTTTATTTATTGGTGGTTTTAAGTTTCTGATTCACTCTCAGGAACTTTACTGTGCCTACATTGATTTCTGCTCGTAAAAAGTCCTCACTGAAAAGAAAGTTCTTCTAAGTGTTCTAAAATTTAATTACACTAAAAGCAACTTTGGACTATTTTAAAGTAAAGCTATTTTTAGAAAAATTATATTTCATTTGTATTCTAATAATATTTTTATAGAACTGCTTGCTTCTGGGAAGACACACACACATTCCCACATTTGTCCATTTCCTGTTTTCTTCTTCAATTTAAAAAAGAAGTAGGTAGATTTATCTAATATTAGCTTAGTTTAGTATAGTTTAGTTTAGTTAGACCAATGTTCCGTTTAGAATTTATGAAAGTTATTTTGGAATGGTCTTCATAATTTTGAAACTTGGTCAGATAAAGAAGATGCCACCATAGGTGGTACACTCTCTTCTAACTTCCACACCACACTAGCGCTCTGGTGTTGGTGCACCGACATGTGTATATACATAAAAAAGTGAATACTTTTTTCGACGCCTTTTGGAAGAATGGCGAGTTCTTTTGGTTTGAAAATTGGGAAATTGTTGAAACTTTGATAAGAGTTTGTAATCATACTAGAGCAGTGGTTCTCAACCTGTGGTACGCGTACCCCTAGGGGTACGCGAAGGACCAGTTGGGGGTACGCGAAATCAAAGTCGGTAATTGCGGACACAAGAAAATATAAAGTATTAAAAAAGTTACAGTATTTTGTTTTTCTTTTTCTCTGTTGTTTTCCTAAGTTCGTGTGAAAAGGAAAAGTGAAAGTTCTGCTATCCTAACCTACGCTCAAAATAAGAAAAAAGAAAACCTGGTAAATGATTGATATTTTGTCTTCACCAGCTCCGATTATGCATGAATCATCAGTGTGTTCGCAAAAGCTGTAGCTTCACTAGGAGCCAGTGTGGTATGTTTTTTATTTTTGTTCTTCTAGTTAAGGCTTATCGAGAACAATCCTCTCTTCTTGTTTGATTCTTGTTTGACGTTTTTATTAAAAGCATGATTAAACGCAGACATCATTAGTTGCTCGATTGGGATACATAATGAATAACGACTGTTCTTATAAATCAAACTTTGAGTTTTTATGGGTGCTCAATTTGATTGGTTTGGTTTCTGGCACAAAATTGATGTTTGCAATCTATGCGTGCTCAATTTGAAGTGCTTATCTTTAGAGTGATTTCAGTTCGATATTATTTGATTTCTCAAAATTGGCAAGTGGTTGAAAACTGGAGATCGGCATTTAGAACTGAAATTCTAACTACCGATTTAGCAGCTATGGAGATAACTGTGGATCACCAAGATGATAATCATGAAGTGCAAAGGCCGACTGAATGGCCTGTTCAGGTGAGAAATAAAATTGATTTTGCTAAAAAAAAAACACTCAAAACATCAGTGCGCCTCCAAAGAAGAGAAAATATTCTAACAAATACTTAAAACATGGATTTTCCGTCGCGGGTGATGAATATTGTCCAAAATCACTCTGCGTTGTTAGTGGAGAGATATTATAAAATGGCAGCATGAAAACATCTTTACTAATGCGCCATTTAGCAGCTAATTCAACTAACACGCGATTGTTCAAATCTTTGTGTGGAGACATGAGCAGCCTACATATTACGTTACTTTTGCATACAGAAGTGAGATGGCTTTCGCGAGGAAATGTACTCGCAAGATTGTTTGAACTGAGACAAATGAAGTTCACATGTTCTTTGAAGACCACCCTTTAACGTTGAGCTCTAAATTTTATGAAAGTGAATGGTTGCAGCAGCTTGCGTACTTATCTGACATTTATTTCAGAAATAAATAAACTTAATTTAGGATTACAGAACCATTCCATAACCATTTTTAAGGTAAATAACAAAATCGAGTCTCTATGATTAAGAAGCTGAATTTTTGGGAATCCCGTATTTAAAAAAACAGTATGAAATTTTTGAGACACTTCACAGCTTTTTATCTGAGAACGAACTTAAATTAACAAAATAAGTAAAACCTAGTATAATAGCACATTTAAAAGGACATAAGTTGTCATTCAGACAATATTTTCCGAACCACAGTGATGCAGATATGTGAATTTTAAATCCATTCAACGAAGCGTTTTTTCAAAAAGCTGAAAAATCAACAATTTCTGAAAAAGAAAAATTAATTGAACTTTCCAATGATTCTTCATTAGAATCTAAATTTAAAAAAAAAGAAATTTGATTGACTTCTGGTAGCAGTGAAAGAAGAGTACCAATAACTTGTTGTTAAAGCAATAAAATATTTAATACCACGAACACAGAACTTGTGGAAAGAGCATTCTCGTCTTATACATATATTAAGAATAAATATCGAAATAAGCTTGGCGCGGCTCCAGACATGACATTATAGCTTACTTCATTTGAACCCAATTTTATAAAACTCAGCTCCGAAACAAGCTCAACGATTGCATTGAAATTTTCTTGCACTTGAATAACTGGTTATTACGATGTGTAATTTTTAGCTAACCTTATAAGTTGATGTGAAATTATTACAATACTGTTTTTATTTGTTTTGCCGTTTAACTAAAATTATTTTAAAATTGGAATAAAATATAAAATTAAAAATAACTCATGCAAATGCCATTAATTCGCGTTATTTGACTCTTAAACTTACCTAAGCCACAGGGGTGTAGTGGAGCCGGACCGGCGTTGCTTTTTCTCGAAGAGAAATAAATGTGGAAAAAAATGGTGAAAACATCCTTAAAACAGCGCGATTTTTGTCACCTAGGTTAGAGCGTTCCGGTAATGATTAATTTGCGACTACACCACTGCTAAGCCCTTAACATTATTGATAAAACTTCTTTGCATAGACGGATGATGGGGGGGGGGTGACAGTAAGGGGTACGCGAAAATGAAAAGACTAATCAAGGGGTACGCGAGGGAAAAAAGGTTGAGAACTCCTGTACTAGAGCAACAAAATATATAGGATTGGGATTCAATCGACGCAGAATTCTATGCTCTAAAACTTTCATGCTTGTCATTTTTAAAATTGAATGGGTAGTTTTGGAGTAATGAAGAAAAAAACTGACAAACACTACACTTCATTTCAGTTTCTTCCCCTAGCAGGCGACGTTCACCTACCGGGAGGGGGGATACTGGGGCCGTGAATGAAGTGATTAAAGCAATAAAAGATTACCCATAAATTTTTTCCGATTCAAACTCCCCGCCGACTGGATAATGGATTATTAAAAATGAATCCTGTAAAATAATTAAAGATTATGTGTCCTGTAAAATAATTATACTGTCCAGATCCATGAATTTGCCCATACCACGTGTAAAGAAATTTAATTTCCAAGAAGGAAAAGAAAAACCAAAAACTATATTCATAATTTTGTCTTAATTCTTTCATTTCAAACTTAACTCAAATTTTTTAATTAATTTTCCATCAAAAAATTTAAGTAATTATATCAGTAACGTTATAAAAGGACGGCCTGATAAATGTGATATATGAATGTGATATGCTTATTTGCACAGTTTATCTTCAAATAAATGAATTTAAATTATTTGATGTTCTTTCTTAACCCTATAACTAAGAAATTCGGTTTTGGGAGTTTGGCTATATTCGAGGATAAACAGGAATTCAAAAACGAACGCTGTGATTTCTGCCAATGGTGGAAAAAATTCACAAGTGAGTAGAGTACCCATCTATATATATGAAAGGCTAAATTCTATGCTAAAAAACACAAGCAGAACCTTAGACCGTCTGTAAAGAGTTAATATATCATTTTAAAAACCAATTTGATCAATTTTTTCGAGTTCAAATTGATAAGTGAAATTAGAATGCGATTAAAGCAAAATTAAAATTTCAGACGTTGTAATTTTTTTTTTGCTTAGCTCTAACGACATTGGGTTATTGTCCAAAACGACTTCGGTCGTCACATTTTTTTCAGGATTTATAGTAATCTATGAAGATGGCTTTTTCGCTATTTCAGCAAATTCTGATGTCGAAAAACCATCGTCGCTAAGCCTAAGAATTAATTGTCAAAATTGTTCTTCAAACTTCCAGTTTTTTAACCTCTACAACTCGGCACAGATCGAGAGAAAATATCCCTCTCGTTCGGCTACTTTTTTCAACCGAGATGATAATTTCTTTCCCCCACTAGAAAGACCAGTATGCCCATTGTCAATCCATGCAGTATTGTTGAGGCATTCATTTTACAATGTAGTGAGGGAAGGGCTGCCGTATGTGGTCAGTAAACATTCCCGTGTTACAAAGGTTTCTAGATTTGGCTAAATATATCTAAATAATTTTTTTTACTAAATTCTTCCATCCACTTTTATTTGAGTGAATTTGCCTCTTTGAAGTACATATTTTGTTTTAATAATTATTATGCATTTCGCAATATGCAAGAGTTCTTTTTTAAAGTAAACTCTAAAATTAAAATAGATTTTCTACTCGAGTTTAAAGTATATCATTTCAGGTACTAAGGAAGTAAAATTTATCTAAATGGGATGTTTAATAATAATCATACATGAAAAAAGAACTTATGTATAATAAAAGGGTTTAAATACAAGAAAAACATTATACAATGATTAATAATACACTAGGCAATCGTTATTTTTGTTTTTAAATAGTTTTAGAATTTTTTTTATAATCAGCTCTTAATTTAATCAACTTTTCTCAAGTTCCTTAAGAAACTATATAAATAAATATTAAATATTAAGAAATTTATCATAACTAAATGTTAGGTATTGCGTTAATTAACATTTAAAGGAAGTAGGAAATTATACCTTATTATTAACATATTTTCTAGGAGTACATATATTAAAAAACAGTTAATATGTCAAAGTTGAACTTAAATGCTTCTATAATCTCCTAACTACACTTCTCAGAGATTGCAACTATTCAATCGTGAACTCTTTATAATTTTGGTGCTTCCTTACATAGTGTAGCAAAAAATTATATGACCAGGTACAGATTTCTAAGTATTGTATACTCTAAAAAGCTTCAGATTAAACTTACATAGTCATCTACCATAATGAGTAATATCACCACATATTTTCAAAATTATCCGATGAAACATGCAACGGAAGAAAAAAATTTTGAGCGGTAAAATAAATGGAAATTCTTTCCTACATAATTCAATTCAAAAATTGAAGCCTTCTTTAGTGTACAA
Source organism: Araneus ventricosus (assembly GCA_013235015.1). Taxonomy (NCBI): domain Eukaryota; kingdom Metazoa; phylum Arthropoda; class Arachnida; order Araneae; family Araneidae; genus Araneus; species Araneus ventricosus. The sequence goes on along the minus strand of BGPR01009237.1, from coordinate 36,242 downwards.
AGAAATAAATATCCTTAGGACCTTCTGAGTTCAAATATGAGCAAATGTGAATGAAAAAAATATTGAAATATTTCAAAGAAGGAAATAACAGTTTTTAACTTAAAGGAATATGTTTCAAAGCTACGGAATAAAGTAAAATTACAGCAAACAAAGTCAAAAATTTAACTGATTTCTTAAATTCCAATGAAAATAAATTATAACATTTTTTTGCTGTGATAAATATATTTCTAAATCCTTAATCTTCAGACAAAAATTATTAATATATATTTTTGAATAAATTTTGTGCCTAAATCAAACTGAAATCTTAAAATTTAAAAATGAAAAATTTCTTCTAAGCAATGCTTTTTTTAAATGTCTGCTTTAAATATGCAAAAACTTGATCTAATTTTTAAAACTTTTTGCTTAAAGAGTCTTTTTTACTGTTTATTTGTTTATTCTTCCAAATACTTTTTCTAATTCTCCTTTTCAGAATCATTATCATCAAAATTTTTTTCGTCTAATTTCTTCATCACATTCTCAATTGAAATTTCAGTGAGATATTTTTTGGGTATTCTAAATTATCTAAGAAAAAATCACAAAAAAAAAAGAAAAAAAATCCTCTTTTATGGACAGAGTAAAATTACCGAATGCAGTATTTTTGAGAGTTTTGGAATTTGTTCCCTCTAAACATAGCCAAAAATGTAGAATAAGAGCTTACAACTGATAACGTTGGCGAAAAATATCCCCACTCAACTGCGGAGAATGCAAGTTACGGTCATGAATGGGTCGGGAACTCCTTCAAGAGAAAGGGGGGGGGAAAGAAATGTCACTCGACTGCTCGGTACAGCACTTGTACCGGAGCCGAAGTAAAAGGAAAAAGGATTCCCGGTACAGCGTAGGTACGATTGAAAAAGGTTAAGGAAGACTAAAAGAAATCTAAAACTTTTTGAGAAATCGTCTGCATTCAAATTCAAATCATATACAATTTTTCATATTTTTATTCAAGAAATTATATATAATTTATTACAACTTTCCTAAAATTCTGATTTTTGGATGTTTCTGGCATTTTTAAATTGACGCAAGAATACAATAAAAAACCTGAGTAAATAGTTCGCGAAGGTTAATATTTACATTAGAACCATATATGATCTAAGTTAATGAAACCTTTTCAAAATTGTTTAAAAATTGTTTTGTCATAAATATACATAAAGAGTGATATTTTTGAAAAATAATTAAAGATCAACTTACTTTGCGTGTTAGGAAACATAATCAAATTTGCGTATCTTCTGATGTTATGTTTACGTCTAAGAAGACAGGGACAGTGTGAATTTTTCTCTGTCAAGTATCAGTCAGCAGGCGAGTAGGTGAGAGGTGCGCAGAAGAGCTCCAATGAGAGCAATGCGTTCTTCTCGTAAAGCTCTTTTGAAAAGAAAGGATAGTCCAATCATTAGGTGCTAAAAAGGGATGGTTTAAAACAAATTCTGGGGGAGTCGTAATTTTTTGCTCCTATATGTTTTTTAGGGTGCTGATTACAAATCTGAGGTTTCCCACCAAAACTTTTTGTTGGAATTTTAGTTGTAATCACAAAACATGAAAAAAATGGACTTTCCCCTAGTTTTTTACTTATAACTAAAAAACTATTAACTTTTTAATATTATCAACATATATCAGAATAATCAGCACAAAATGTCCTACAATTTATGTCTGTACTATTGTTTTCGTTAACCTTACAGTTTTGGCGCTATATCTGGTTGAACTTCGGCGAATGTTTGACTTACCTGCTAGCGCGGCTTGAACAACAACAAACAATCCTATCTCTATGCGTGATATTATCTATCTTACTAAATAAATTTCTGCTTAATTAATATACATTTTATATCGTATTAGTTGTGTTATGAATATACTAACATAATCTGCACAAAATGCGTTCTAATCTTTCTACCCCTGGTATTACCTGGATTTCGCTTCCGCGGTTGCGGAGTAAACAACAGAGTAAATCTCAAGAATTTTTTAATAAGTTAGGAGACTTCAACATAGCCCTGTTATTGTCCCATACCTGCTTTACATTTCGTAATTCTCCCCGTCTCAGCAAATATACTCGTCTGTCTGAAGCCCTGTTCCTTTTGGTGATCCACTTGCGTCGTTGGGGATATATTCCCGGTCCCGAACCATGGTAGCACGAACCATGGCAAAGGGTGAAGAATGGAATCAGTTGAGTTTCGAAAGGTCTTCGAGTTGTTACCGTCTCTTTTTGTACGAACGTAGCATTTACACAACTAAATAAGTTTGCATTAAATGCGACAGTGAGTGTACCATGGCAACGTGCTTTATTTGTGACAATGAATTAGAGAATGGAAATGATGGAGTGATAGAGGTGAAAGAGAAGGGGGTGGAATCATTTCGACGAGCAAGCATACAAAGAAAAGATGGAAAGGTGAATATTTTGTCGGATGAAATATCCATAAAGGTGCATAAAAAATGTCAGAAAAATATGTGAATGCAAAACTGATAGCTGCCATCTTGAAAAGAGGTTAAACACGGTGTATATACGTGAATCCCCAATAACACGTCCTACAATAACTCCTCTAAGTTTTTTTTAAAAAAATTGTTTTCTCTGTGGATTAGAAATAACAAAAGAATTTTTAGAACATCAAAAACGACTTCCAGTTCATCTACGTAATGTTGTGTATCAGGTACGAATGAATAGTGAGAGAGAAACTGTGTTGTAGCAGGCTGAAAAAAAGATTAAGCTTATACATCGTATTCTAACAGTCAGCGAATTCCCAAATTCCCACCTGTTGACGCACAGTACCACAATTACAGCATGAAAAATCTATATAAACACAATAAAGCTAATAAAAAGGAAAAAAGGGTAAGTATCCCACTGAGATAAAGAATGCAATGGCATGCATTTATTGTTTTTTGAGGATTCATTTGGCGTTCCTCGGGACTAAATTACTTTCATGTCTAATATAACAGATAAAAAGTTTATTTGCCAAAGGAACATAACCGTAGGAAAATTTTATTAAAAAAGTAAATTGTATTGATAGTAAGATAGTAAATTTTAGTGCATACAAAATAGGCAGATTTCTTATTGTTCAAGCCGCGCTAGCAGGTAAGTCAAATTTCAACCAGTTATAGCGCCTAAACGGTACGCGTAACGAAAATATAGTACAGACATAAATTGTAGGAAATTTTGTGCTGATTATTTTGATATAGGATGATAATATAAAAAAGTTGATAGTTTTTGAGAAGCAAAACACTGGGGGAAAGTCCAGTTTTTTCATGTTTTTTGGCTATAACTAAAATTCAAAGAAAAGTTTTTGGTGCGAAACCTCAGATTCGTAATCAGAACCCGCAAAAACATATAGGAGCAAAAATTAAGATTCTTCGATCTTCCGAATTTAGTTTCTTCTCTAGAATTGGCATAATAGCAGGATTTTCCAGTTGAGCTTTTTGGATCTCACTTGAAGAACAGGGATCCCCAGTTGTTAGAACTTGCACGGAAATGTCTGTTTCCATTCCGAACTTTTTCTCTACATTAGTGCAATGTATACAGCTCACTTTATAGGGTCTTCAAGAGAGGGCATCTGCATTTCCGTGAGAGGTTTCTTTGCGATGCTGGATTTCGAAGTCATATTCTTGAAGCCAAATTTCAAACAGTTATAACGCCTAAACGGTATGAGTAACAAAAAAATAGTACAGACATAAATTGTAGGATATTTTGTGCTGATTATTTTGATATATGATAATATCAAAAAGTTGATAGTTTTTTAGTTATAGGCAAACACTGGGGGATGGTCCATTTTTTCCTCGATTTTGGCTATAACTAAAATTCAAAGAAATTTTTTGGTGCGAAACCTCAGATTCGTAATGAGAACCCCCAAAACATATAGGAGCAAAAAATTACGACTCCACCAGAATTTCTTTTAAAAACATTACCTAATGACTTGACTATGAGGGAAAGTGTTCTCTTTTCACAATTGACGATTCTTCGCCGCGGCGATATTGGATCTACGGTTTAGTTCCCCTCTTCCTATTCAGTAAAGCTTAGAATAAAGGTCTGAAACTCGCCATGACAATATGTAACAGAATTTTGACCAAAAATTTCGTAGCTAAGTTTTTAAAAATCCTAATCATACATAATTATGAAAAACGAGCCAAACCATTCGCCAATGTTCGATTACCAATCGCATTATATAGACGCACCATTTCCCCAACCAGTAGCAGCGAATATTTTAACAGTCGATAACGCACAAATAAGCGAATGGAGGTGAACGAGATCCAGTGCTGTTTAGATTTGAAAGCAAAACTCAGTGAGGCTGGGAAGCCTTAATATTAGAAATATTTGCCTGCCTGGTTTAAAAACACACTAAAATCGGTATATGAAATTGTTTTCAAGTTTGGAAGTACTTATCGGTCCGATAAATGTCTTTCACTTATCATAAGAAACAAGTCTCTTATCAGATTCATAATTAGTGGATCAATTTAGAAAATAATTTCTGCGGACCAGTATGTAGCAGAGAAGAGATGCCAGGAGTGAGCAAGAAAGCATCGACTTTATAATTGTCCTTGTTCTTTTCTTATATTGTGTTTTCGAAATAAATCTATGTTATTACAAAAAAATCCCTTTGGGTAAAATGGAAAGCAAAGATCCTTTACTTTAATGTTACAAAAGTAATGAAATATTGCATATTGATCAATACAGACATAGCCAGTGACTTTATTGTTTCTATACATTGCAATATTTACGCTGTGATTCTTTTGTTTTCATGACATTTAATTTTTTACTGTATCAAGGTTTTATCATTCTATTCAAAAGTTTATGCTAGATTTATTAGTCAGTACATTGGTCAGTTCTTTTTTATATCCCAAAACATAATCATTCAAGAGTAGGAGTCATAAAGATTAAACATCTCAGCAGTGCAAATATATCCTAGATAACATTAAGCCAGCCTATCTGAAACAGCAGCAAGAAATAGACACATGATACGAATAAAGAACGACTCTAGATTTAAAAATTTGTTTATTTAATCTAGGTTAACATATAATTGCGCGAATATTACTTTGTCATTTGCTAAAATCACATGACATGAAACACTTAAACACTACTAGAATGGACTCATTTAGAGAACTCCCTGGTTAGAGAGATAATAGTCACTAAATTCTTAACATATAAGAGAATAAAAATTATTAAACATTGTGAGTTTCAAATTTAATACGTGTGTTTAAAGCATAGGATAGGAATGCAGCCATTTTGAACAGTAAATTTGAATCTCGATCGACAGTTAAAAGCAAATATTCAGGAGGAAAACCCTAAAACAATTTTAAAGTTAATGAGATATTTCTCAATTTTGAAAAAGGATAAAGGGAACTCTTATATATCTATCTTTTTTGACTATTTTATATTAAATTTATTAAACAAATCTTGGTACAGCGATGTTTAGTTAGATATAAAATTAAAATAATCTGTCAAATTAACTAATTATCAAATTAACTATTAAAATTAACTGTTTGATTAATTAAAATGAACTATTTACTTAATTAAAATTAAATATTTAATTAATTTGACGATATCTTCACTAAAGCCTTTTCAATGGCTCATAGTATATGCCGACAATCTTGTAATTATATAATAATTATTTTAATTCTAAAAAAATTATTGTATGTATGCTCCGCATCTCCTCCGAAACCACTGGACTGATTTCAACCAGACTTTGCACACTTTTTATTTAAGACAAGAGAAAGTTCACCTTAACGTTTCAAAGCCCAAAAGGTACTTCAAATTTCAGTTAATTAAAAATTAAGCAAGACATTTTCTACGATATCTTTGAAAAAAAATATTATCTCACAAAACTATTTTTACATCTTATTAAATTGTTTTAAAAATAGCATTTCAGTAACACAAATTTCATTTCGAAACAATTTCTTTCTCTCATTTTAATATTTTGAAAAATATTAAAATGAGAGGAAAAAATTAATTAATTTATACAGAATCCATAACAATACTCTTTAATGGTGAAGAACAAGAATAATACGAAGAACGTTTGCCAGAACATATAAAAACTTTCAATATAAAAATAGTTTGTTATGATAAGGTGATAATTCCCCTAATTGAAATTTTCTTTCTATCTTCAATCGTGACGGAGCTATGGGGAAAAGATAAATTGGGGGGTGAACTTCGCTTTTCAGCTCATAACTTCTATGCAACTTTAGCTGACAAAAACGTTTAAGATAAAAGTTGTTCTTTATAATTATGTGATAATTCGCCTAATTGAGTGTCTTTCTATTTTAAATCGTAAAAGAGTAATGAGGAAATAATAAAATGTGGGAGGGGATTGAAAATGTCATTTTAGCTCATAACATCTAAAAAAGTGTAGCTATCAAAAAGTTTTAATACAAAAGTTATTTGTTATGAAGAGGCAATAATTCGCCTATTTTGAGCTATCTTTCTAATTTCAATCGTAAAGGAATTATGGGAAAATGATATTTTCAGTCCCCCATCATTTCCAACCCTTTTAGATGGTTAGCCCATCTACAAACTCGGCCGATCTTTTCACCGACCTTACAACATATTTCTCGCCGGTTAAAATCTAATGAAAATTACTGTAGTTATCACAAGATAATACTGTACTGTTCACAAGATAACATGGGCCAAAGCGTTATATATAGATATAAAAATCGTTTTGTGGGTGTATGGTGTAAACAGTCCAACACACAGTATAATGGAGAATTCAGTTTTATTCACAAATATGCAGGAAAACATGTAGCGCAAGTAACAGGAACAGTAGTTCTTTCACAGATTAGCAACGCAAACAAACAACAATTTACAGGTAATGCAAGTTCAGCAATTTTAGATTTACCAACACTTTTATCCTGCAAAACACTAGTATTGACAATAACAGCACTTTCAATAGCGCTCAGCTCACAGACTTTCTAGCTCGCTCTGCAGACGAACCTGAAAAGTCGTTCCAGTCGATAGACACACACTACTCTCTGATCCAAGTGCGGCCCTTATATACTCTCCCTTTTATGGAGTTTGGTCATATGGAGTTCTCTCGTACAGTCGAGCGTATTTTCTTTCCTAATAGAGATATCGAGAAAAAGGTAGCATTTTCTGGAATCATCGACTTTTACGCCATGATCGCCAAATTTGTCACCAAATTGCCAAAATGTTCGCCAAGTTCGGCCCGTCACTCCATGCTTACCCCTGTAGAACTCCTCCCCAACTTTAAGACTAACGAGGCAGCAAAGCGATATCACATCTTTGTAACAGTATATACGTCTCTACTACTAATAATAAGAAAAAAGAACATTTCGCCCTCTACTCTCATAAGGATTAGAGCTGCAAGAATGAAAGCGACTGAAAATGATGAGAGCTTTCCAACAAGGGGTAACATGCATAGGTTGAAATGTACATTAAGATGGGGGAGAGGAGGGGGAGGGAGGGAAAATCACTTTTCAGCTAATAATTTCGAAGTAATTAGAGCTATCGAAAAAGTTTAAATGGAAAACTTGTTCGGTATGATAAGGCGATAATTCACCTAATTTGAAATTTCTTTCTATATTTAATTGTAAAGGAATTATGGAAAAATGAAAATTTCTACCCCAACCATTTCCAGCCCCTTTGAGCTGGATATCCCAACTACGAACTCGACCGAGATTTTCACTATTATTACAACATATCCCACGCCGTGTTAAATGAAATAAAAATTGCTCCAGTTATCGTGCTCACTAGATAACATGGGAAAAAGCGTTATATATATATATATATATATATTTAGTTAAAAATTTCAAACAAGTGTCACATTTTCAATTTAATATACATATATTAATATAAAAATTAAAATTGATTTTGTAACATTAATCTATATTTGTGGCGCCACCCCTCTGCGAAAGCCAATTATTGGAAAAAAAATAGGAGAATAAATTTCCAAAATCTCTGAAGATTAGAAATGAGTATAAGATTAAACGATATATGTTTGGATTAAATAAAAAAGAAATAAAAGCTAGCAGGGAATTAATTATGAATAATAAGACAGACTCACATGGATGGGATTTGATTAGAGATACCTTCAAATTTATTTATAAAAAATTTAATTTATCACATAACACTTCCAATAAGAAAGACATTGAATATTGTACTTTCCTTTTTATGAACAAAAAATATGACAAATGTAAATTTTCAGCTATATTAGATAAACATATTAATTGCTTCCCAATAAAAAATATTAAAATTAAACGTGCATTTAAATATAACACACAATTAGGCAGAATGATTTTTAACTATAATAATATAAAAGAAAGTAATACGAGTGATGATTGCAAGTGTTTAAATTATAATGATTTCCTGAATAAAGATCATGGACATGTAATTACTGGAGATTTGAATATTGTTGGAAATGAAAAACTTAGAGAATTAATGAGTAAAGGTACAAAGCATCGAATGGCTATAGCTAATAGTAATGAAATTATTAAAAATCAAATTAAAAAAGATATTGAGCAATTTATATTAAATATGGCAATAAAATATAGTTTGCCTCTAGAGGCATTTAATGAATACAGACATAAAACATTATTAGATCTTTTTAACTATAATTTTAAATCTAATGATTTTATTAGATATCCTGATATTAAAAAACATATTCAAGAATTGCAAACAGATTTTGTAATAGTTTATATAGACAAAGTGCCCAGTAATTTTGCTATAATTTGTAAATATTTTTACAAAAAAATACTTAATGATCATATTATTAATAGTGATATTTATAAAGAGACAAAATTAGGCGAAAGAGAAATTTCTAATAGAATTCAAGCCTTCCATAAAAAATTGGGAATTAATTATATTAAAAAAGTTTATCCTCACATCTTTCTCACACCAAAATTTCACAAGAGTCCTCTTAAATTTAGAAGTGTTACTAATGGTTGCAATACTTATATTACGAAATCAGGTAAACTCTTGCAAAAATACATACAGACAGTGATAGAGAATTTAAATAAGCAAAAAGATACAATTATAGTAAATAATAGTGTAGAGATATTAAATGTAATTAAAGATGTAGAATTAACTAGTGTACATACTTTTGACTTCCAGGATTTATTTAATAGTATAGATATTGATGATTTAACTAATACACTAGTAAATATACATAAAGATTATGATCTCAGAAAAGATATTAACATTAATAATTTTAAAAATCTTATTAATCTTGTTCTAAAAGAAAATTATATCTTTTTTGATAATAAGATTTTCCATCAAATTAAAGGATTACCTCAAGGAGGCCCAGCTAGTAATAGTTTAGCAAATATTTATCTTCACTACTATGAGAAAGATTTGAATAATTATAGCCATAGTATATTATTCCGCTATATAGATGATTTAATACTATTCAATAAAGAAATTGGCATTAAGCCACATATTGACTTTTATCCTGATTATTTAAAACTTATAAAAACTAATGGCAATGAATTAGCTGCAGAATTTTTAGATCTAGATATTAAAATCATAGATAATAAATTAGTAACAGATATCTTTGATAAAAGAAATGCATTTAATTTTCAAATTAATAAACTCCCTTTCTGGAATAGTAATCTTAGCATTTCTGTCTTCAAGAATTTAGTAAAAAATTATATAATTAGAAATAATAATTTAGTAACAGACATTGATATTAGAATTAAGAACATAAGAAATTTTTACTCCATTGCCCAGGATTATGGATTTCCTATAGGTTTTCTAAGAGCATATATAGATAGGAAATATTTAGGTCATTTAAAATAAATCACTTATATTGGTTTATAAAAGAATATTTTTATTTATTTGTTAGTGGGATAGTGTTTTCACTCATTCTATTCTTAATGTGTAGTTTTATTCAAATTTGGCTATTGATTTATTTGTTTCAGATTTATTACATAGATGGCGCCAGGATCTTTCAAGTGAAAAATTCCTTTTTAATAGACATTTTTAACTTTTTTCTAATATTTTCTAGATAACTAAATTATTACAATTTTTAATATAGTTTTGAGAATTTTAATATAGGTATCTTAATAATTCATGATATCAGAAATTAATTATATTATTTATTCAAATATGCTGATTCATGGTAAGATTTGTGGTTGTGGCAACATGTGATGTCAATATGCATGGCGGGCTATATTGAAAGAGATGAATTCTGGTAAGTTTAAGAGGAGACACAGATTAGTTTATGTTTAATGTAAAGTATGGGTAATTTATTGAATTATATATTTACTGTCTTTAGTGCAATATCTTAGTGCAATATAATGATATTTACATATTCTATCCTGATTTTTAGTCGTTTATATATAGTCATGCTTTATAGTTAGGGTTAGTATAAGATTTTTCTTTCTAAATTCTTACCCTGTCTGTTTTTTCAACAACAATAGTAACAGGGATGGTTTGTACAAGAAAATTAATTTAACCTGGCTAAAGCTTGTCCACAGCCAAGCTGCTATTTTAATTGTTGAAAACTCCATTTACCTGGATTGCCTATTTCATTATTTTTAATAACAACAGTGTTCTTTCACTTGTTGACATATAATGTTTAAACTTGATTTTGTTTATGGTATCATTAGCAATTTCAATGTATTAGATTTTATTTAAAAGTGATGTATAGTTCAAATAATGACTATTTGATATAGGATTTAATTCTTGTTTATTTCTGTATGTTTGTATACTGGTTTTATTTGGATTTAGATTATATATATATATATATTAATAAAAGAAAACATTTAAATCATGTCATAAAAGAAAAACCAAAACAACAAAAAGGAACAAAACGCCAACAACGGGACGCGTCATCAGCAAGGGAAATCTCGAACGAACGTAAACATAAATTCGTTGTTCCCTAAACACAAAACTCTAGCAATAAAGCTAAAAAGAGTTTGTTTCCCCGGAACACCGAACAAAAGACATAGATTGAAACAAAGTAACAGAGAAAAATGCCCAAGACAATTGAAAACATAAAAATAAAAGACCAAGTCCATTTGAAATAAAACACATGAAACCCAACCTCAAAACCAACAATGCAAAACAAAAATGAAGAAAAAGGTGTAAAACCTCACCCAATAATCCACAAAAGGAGAGACAAAGGACTTAGATGCGGAAGCACGCGGCTCGAACAACGTTCGTTCAAAAGTGCTGACGTGAAATCAGTTGTGGTGGTTGAACTTTAACCGTTAACGTCACGAGTTTCGGTAAATATTTTACTAGGAGAGAGAAGTGAAGAGTCTTAGAAACCTTTTGCTTTCCGTGAAGTCTTAGGAACTTTTTTACGAGTATCAGTAAATAAACAATCGAAAATCAACCAAAATGAGACTAACTGTAAAATACATTGATTTTACAAAAAGCAATGTAATAACTTATACCGAGAAATATGACTTTCATGACTTTTTCACTAGCATCCCACTTAATAAATTAAATGAGGTTTTAATGCAATATTATTATGACTTAAAAAACTTGTTAGGATGCACAGAAGCGTATTGGTTAGACAATTAATTTATGAGTCTTCAATAATTTCATCTCGAATGGCGAAAATATTTTCTTACAGATTAAAGGAATTACACAGGGGTCTTTTTTCTTCTTTAATTGCAAATTAACTTTTTAAAGTTTAGTTATATTATCGTCCCGTTTTGAAGCAACACGAAGGCAATTTTGGGACGGACCTCGTAATTTGAACCTCGGTCAGATGACGAGGACGACACCTGAGCTGGCACCCCTCTCTCCAAACTTCCACGCCACACCAACGGGAGGACGTTTGACCACTACGTATAATTTAACGTGCAACGGGCCCCATACACGGCGGATCTTCAGTGGAATCGGGTTTCGAACCTGGAGGCCTTCGGCCCCAAAGCCGAGACCTTACCACTAGGCCACCGCGGCCGTGTCGAAAGTTAGCTTTGATTGTACCTGACTCCTGGTGATAAAACCATTTTATTATTCACGCCAGTTTTTACTGTATACCCCATCGGAGTTTGAAAAAATATCCCTCGTATCTTCATAATATGATTATGTTTTCTGACTCTATTAGCAGGAGCACGAAGAATGTGGTTACGACAGCAAGCGACAGATGGCAGCTGAAGGCAGAAATTTAATTTTTAAATTATTATTAAATTAAGTTCTTTTAATTGATTAAAAAGTTTCTTTTCCTCTTTTCCGATGTTAATTTACACCAAAACTTTTTTAATGATGCAAAAATAAAATTAAAAAGTTACTTCAAATTATTAAGGATTAAATAAAACTAAATTACTTTCCTATGAACCGTAGGATTGATTCAAAATCTATATCACACGTACGGATTATTAATATAAGTAAGAGATTTCAAAACTAAGAGGCAATCTTTATAATTAAAGTGAGATTGCAATTAATTTATAAGGCCTTAACTTTAGTTTAAAAATTTTCCAATTAAACTGCCGGACTACACATGAATATTAAAAACCGAATTTAAATATTATTTGACACCGATCTTCTATGAGGATCATAGCATTTCATTCTCAAATATAACCGAATTCTTTGCTAATGGTGAACTTGTTTTTCTCTACCATGGAGTTTGAAGTTTGGAAATATAAGATTTTTTACTAAAATGCTTTCTTTTGTGTCCTCTTCTCTATAATTTTCTCCTAGAACTTTACTTTCATCTTCTATTTCTTTTAATGTTTTCCAATTTAATCTTACCTCTGATTTTCTGTCTTCCTCGGTTGAAATTTTCTAATAAATGGAAGAATTAAAACTTTGCGCAAATGAATATTGGCCCAAAAGATTAGAAGCTATGCCTTTTCTATAAAATCAGTAGCGAACGAAAAACCTTGATTAATTGAGGCACACTTTTTTGCATGAAACCGAAAAATTTTCATGCGGCATAACTTTTCGATACGTAAGATTGTTTACACTAGATGTAAGTTGTTTCTCTACTGCCGCATAACAAATCACAAATTATGATATATAGTGAAATTCAGTTATTGGTATCAAAATAATCAATTTTTTAAAATCATAATTAATAAAAAATGGTTTATACAAACTTCAAATATTCACATATCTGTAAATAAAAAGACCAATAACATTCAAATGCAGAATGTATGCATATTGGAACCATTACCTGTTTTCTGTTACGCGAAAAGTTTACATGGTATTTTAAAATATGGCATCAAAATTATTTTCAAAAGAAAACAAAATTCAAGCAAACGGAAACGTGAAAAATTAGGTCTGCTTCGAAGTTATTTCAAAATACAAACTGACTTCATGAGCTGATGTTTGAGTCTCCCCTCCCTTGCATGTCTAGCACATGAGACGTACCTGTCAAACAGACTGTTAGGAACCTGTGTTAGGTGTAGAGTAGCAATGCTAAGAATGTAACAGTGAAAGAAAGGACTACCAACATTGCTAACCAATGGGTGTTAGGTAGTAGTAGAATGCATTATCGTCCTATTTTTACCCAAAATAGCCCTCGTGTTGCTTCAAAACGGGACGTTAATATAACTAACTAACGCCGTATATTTAAGATAATTGAAAATGCAAGGTTAAATGATCTTCTAGATAATTTTTTTTGGTAATGCTTTTTTACTTGTATAAAAGTATAATATTACCTCAATCAGTTTATATTTATGTTTTTTTAGCTCAAAACTTTAAAAAGTATACGAGTTGAAAATGTAAAAGAAAATTTCTGCAAAAATTGCCATTTTCAAAATTTAATAAAATATATCCAACATTAATTTAAACTTTCGATAAAGGCAAATATATAGTTAAATGACTCTTGAAAAATAAATTGTCTTTCATTTGAATTAAAATATTAAAAAGAAGTCTTATATGTGCTGTCCTATTTTAAGGACGATGAGGAAAAATGGGTTAAAAACACCATTTCTAAGTGTGGAATTTAAGTGTAATAAGACGACAGCCATTAGTGAAGTAAGTTTTCTAAGTATGGAAAAATTTATTTTTCATTTCACGTTATTTTTATTTATAATTTGAAATTCATTATAATATCACGGAATCTTAATTAAATTTTATCATTTTTCCTCCAAAAAAATCCATAAGTTTTTTTCAGATTCACTACTAGTAAGGTCTGTAAAATTTAGTTAAATTGCTCGATAAACTGAAAATTAAGTTCCGAAGATATTAAAATAGGGTATTTTCATCGAGAACACACAAATGAACAAAATTTCAAACTTCTTGTACATTAGTCGCTTAAAAAATTCCACTTTTACTTACGTGAAACAAATAATGTTAATGAAAAAAGTATAAAAATTGAATGAAAGAACGAGCGTGAGAAAAGTGAAAGCTTATTTTATTTCGATTTTTTAAACATAAACTTGATTAATATTTACAACCCTAGTAGCACAGTTTGTTGGCCCAACGTTGGGAAATGGTCGGCATTGATGGCAAAAGGTGGGTAGTTTTGCCAACAATTAGCCAACAAAAACCCAATATCAGCTTATACGGTTGGCAACAACAACATTGGCCCAACGTAATTTTCACGTTGGGATAAATAACAATAAGCGTTCTGTTAAATACAGCCGCAACCGTACCAGTAAGCAAAAAACGGGTAAACAAACCTTCCGCATACTCGCTCATGTGGTGGATGGATCTTAGCAATATCTGGTAAGTTCAGTTATTCATTTCTATAATATTTTTAATTAAATTTCATGATTAAAATGGGGATTAAACTTATTTTTATTTATTTCAAATAATTTTTCAAACTAAAATTATGGATTTGCTATTATAATTTCTTTTCTGATTGCTGAAGAATACCGCCACAGCGTAATCGAAAATTAATCTCATTTATTCGATAATATTTTAAGGTATTTGCCTATGTTTGAAGCAAATGTTTTGAAACAAGTTACTTTAAAAAGTTTTTCGCTATTATGCAATGAATACATAATGTTGGAAAAATTAATTGTTCTTTTCGATAAATTGTGAAATTTAACCAAAACGGCTAACACTATTTTAAAATTTTATAGAAAGTGAGCCCAAACCATTCATCTGCATTCTGAAATAAAGATTCCCTGTGATTCTATAGAAGATGCCACAAGCTTGAAGAATAGCTAATGACTGAAGATATTATAAAGGCTTTGGTAAGTAATTACCAATGTGTCAAATTTTAGTGCTAATAAAAATCTGTTTTCAGTAATCTTTATTATTTTATGGTGTTGAAATTTTTTTATTCTTCTACCATCATACTATTTGATTGAAAGTTGGAGTTTAAGATAACTTAAAATAGTGTGTTTAAGTATTTTTAAGGCCCATAGTAATTAAAAACAAACATGTAAACAAATGTAAAATTTATGTAATAAGTGTGTCTTTAAGATATTTAAGCAATCAAATCTGTATTAGCAATATCTCATTAACATGTGATCTTAACTACAATGATTAAAGCATTTTTATTTTTTCTATATTGCAGATGGTAAATTTAATTTAACGATTACAAAGATTATTCCAGGTTAGTATAGTTAAAGTTACATATTGGTGCTTAAAAGGTAGTGGTGAGAAAACTAGTACAAGGACAGTATAATAATCTGCTGCGATTAACCCATTAGTGCCTGACGTCCCTTATAATTTATATTTGTGAGAAAAAATATATATCTAAAACATGTATTTCTAGATTTGTTTCCATTTTTTTTCACTAAAACATTATTTTAAACATTTTCTCTCGTCGTATTTATACGACACAGGACACAAATGGGTGCGTGGTTTCTCCCTGCCTCTCAATGTATTGATACGCTTTCTTTTCTTTCTATATGCAAAATATTTGAGTTATTTTCATAAAAACATATTTCTCTCAAGTGTTAAAATACTTATATTGTATTTAAAGTTTGTAAATTTTTGAACGCATAATTAGTTAAATGTGTCGAAATTTATATTTGAGCATTATTTTTACATTCATTTTATATTAATATTTAGTCTCCATTTTTGTATCAATATAGAATACATAAATTTAAAATATATAACTCAAACTTCACAATATATATTTTTATTTCTATCTAAGCTAGTCTAAATTTTCAATTTCAAGTCGATGTATAATAAATTTTGAGGATAATTTGTTTCTCAATTATTAAAAAAATATTTTCTAAAGTTGTATTTATTAATTAATTTATAGTAACTGTTATTTGCTTTATTATTTTATAAGTGTTTCAATTACTCTAGCTTTAAGCTAGAGGTCTTCATTAAGCGCTTCTCTTTGATGATGTTGACAGGCAGCGCAGCAATCAAGTGTCTAAAGAGCTGCATGCAACTCACGAGCCGCGGTTTGTCGATCATTGGTCTAATGTACTGAAAAAAGTTATTGAAATAGACCAGCCAAAATATAATAAATATATGAGATATGGATAATAAATATATATATCACTTGTTAATATTCCAGATTGTCTATGTAGAAACTATGTACTTAATTTATTTCAAAGCTGCAGTCAAATAACTTCTGGATTTTATTTGTTATTAATTTTTTCTTTTTTTAAAGCTGAAACACTAAAATGTAAATGAATGTGTAAAATCACACTAAATAAGTTTTATTTTGAAATTACTCCTAGGCTTCGGTCCTTGTACAAATGTTGTATCATTAAAATTCCAGGGAATGTGGTTAAAACTCAGCTTTTTCCTTCTGTTATCAAAAAGTAAAAGAAAACTAAATTATTTTATTTTGGTTTGTATATGTTAATATCACAGGACAAAGGTTTCAATTGTGGGATGTTTATTTTAGAAACTGTTCCGAGAAATAGACTAGCCAAAATATAATAAATATATGAGATATGTCACTTGTTAAAACCGTATACTAGGGTCAGGTGGGGTGAAGTGGTCATACATCAAATAAAATGCTATAACTTTGTAATGAGTATTGGTATAAATGTAATTTTTTTATTTTAGCTTTGAATATTTAAGAACTAAGTTTAACATTTAAAATTATACTTATTGCAACACTTTAGTAGGATAAAACACCCATTTTGTTGGTTTATGTAGCAGTTTGAAGTTGGAATACCCAATTTAACTTCTCTCCTACATTTTGTTTAATTAAATTTTCATTAGATTGACTCTGCAGAAAGCTTCATATAGATCTTAAGAATACTTCTTCATCAACAGATAAGCTGAATTAATTACAGATATTATTTTATAGTAATTTAAGTAAGATGGGGGTAAAGCGGTCATAGGGATAGGCTTAGCATGCATCACTGTTTTAAAATTTTTCAAGCTTAAATTATTAGACAGTTGTTAGTTAAATATTAATTTAAGATATATTAAGATATATTAAAGATTATAATTAATGATATGAAACTGGGTAACCCCAATTTTTGAACCAAAATAATCAAATAATGCATATAAGAATGCACTTGTGCATCAGGTAAATGATTTCATGCTACCTTTTTATTTTTTACAAAAGAGCTCACTTTATGAACAATAGACTGAAGGTAGTGCTGAAACAGACTAAAGGTAAAGGCTTTATCCAATTTTCTTTTGATTTGCAAAATCCTATTCTTTTAATTTATGATGGGCAAGAAAGTTACATGACTTATGGAACAGTAAAAAAGGCCATGCGTTAATTGCACTATAATTTTTGTATAATTGCACTCTAAAAGATTTGACATGATCTGTATTTACAACTCTATAACCACCTGTTTCTTCTATACATGAGTGGCAATATAGAATTCAAGAGAAAAAGAAAACAAGTTCAAAAACAACAATGAAGGTTTGACTGAAGAAATTAGTAATAAAACAACTACAAAAAGAAAGATATGCAAGAAAACAGTTAAAAACATGCAAAGAAAAACTTGATAAAAAGCAGAAAATGTCTTTTTCAGTCAAGTGAGTTCACAATTGCAGATGATCAATTATCACAGTATTTCTGTGAGATCTTGGCAAAATATAATTGGGGGAATCAATGAAAGAGCTTATTGGACAGGTTTCTGATAAAATAGGAGATTTTCTGTCAATAAAATATCTAAAACTTCAGACTATTACACCTTCTCTGAAAATCATAACATTGTTGGAACTGAAGAGTCAGATATCCTTAAAATTCTTGATATGCCAACTTTTAATGATAGGTTATTAAAAATGTATAATTTGATCAAATAAACTGATTTTCTTTTAAAGTTGAAATTATATTGAGTTTTGTTAAATATTTTTAAAAAAACTTTGCTTACTCATATTACATTTGTATGCTTATTTTTAATTATGTCCACTTTACCCCATGTACTACTCACTTTATCCCACCCCATGGGGTAAAGTGGTCATAAAAACATGACAAACAGAAGTTGTCATAAAATTGTTAAAATCAATTATTTTCCCCCCAAATTTTAATGTAATGTGTTCTTCAATAATGTAATGTAAAATAGCAACAAAAAATATTAAGTTTTTTTAACAAATTCTTATATTTATAATCCACATAAGTTAAAAAATGTGGATTTTGAGACCACTTTATCCCGTCTGACCCTATTCCAGATTGTCTATGTAGAAACCATGTACTTTATTTATTTCAAAGCTGCAGTCAAATAAATTCTGGATTTTATTTGTTATTAATTTTTTCATTTTTTAAAGCTGAAACACTAAAATGTAAATGAATTTGTAAAATCAGACTAAATAAGTTTTATTTTGAAATTACTCCTAGGCTTCGGTCTATGTACAAATGTAGTATTATTAAAATTCCAGGGAATTTGGTTAAAACTCAGCTTTTTTATTCTGTTATCAAAAAGTAAAAGAAAATTAAATTATTTTATTTTGGTTTGTATATGTTAATATCAAAGGACAAAGATTTTAATTGTGTGATGTTTATTTTAGAAACTGTTCGGAGAAATACAGCTAATGCCACTGACGCAATTTATGGAGTTATGACAAATTGGTTCCGATTCTGCAAAATCGTAATGGAGGGAGATATCTCAGAATGAAAAATAGTTATAACATCCAAAAAATTACATATTTTTATAATTTTATCTTCCTTTTCTGACAGTTATCTTCTTGATGTTGTATTTTTTTTTTATAAAATAAGAACTATTTTACTACACTATATTTAAAAAAAATCTAAAAAAAGTGCAGATTCATAATCCAATAGGCATCATCCAATTTTGTTTAGCACTAAATATCAACGTATGTTTACAGTACAGTTTAAACAAAACTATTGGTAAAAATAATTTTTGTAATATAAATGCAAGAAAATAAATTAAGATGTTTTATTTGTTTTGTAACTTTCAGTACCATTTTATTTCTTTTCAAATTGTTGATAAATTGTAATGTTAATTTGCTGATAAATAAAATATATGTATGTATTTAATTGTTTGTGATTTTATTTCTAATTTTTCTTAAGTCAAGGTTTTTTTATACAAAAAAGTGATTTTCCACATCTTATAGTTTGCTGGGCATAATTAAAATTTATTTTTAAATTCATGATTATGTTTATAAGTGACTCTTTAGTATCTACATTTTAATATATATGTCCTAAACATGAAGTATGGATTTTAAATTATTAAATTTGTTCTCAAAGTATTGAGTTTAAAGCTATTGCAAATGAACATTTTTTCAATATGTATTTTGCATACATCGAAGTGTAAGATGCATTTAACTATTTTATTTCTAAAATAAAGCGAAAACTGTTGAAGTTGACAAATGGCATTTCTTTCTTCACATAGCTTTTCTTCCCTAACACTTTAGATTCTAATTTATGTACTATGAAAAAAAAGTATTCATTAGGGAAAATTTTAATTCTTGTTTAACAAATGACATGGTATAGTACTGATTATCCAAATCAGTCGTGTCTGAGGGAACATGATTCCATTAAAAGAAGGTACAGGTTTCCACAGAAGCAGTTAAAACTTTCTGATGCAAAGATTGAAGAGGTGGAATACTGCCGCAAGGATACCTAAAATATAACATGCACAATAGGAGTAATGTTTTAACATGTGGTGTAAGACTGGGGGAGAGAATTTTGAAATTTGTTCGTATTATTTACAGAAATAGAAATGATCCTATCTTAATAATTGTGCATAATGTCACATATTATAAATTTGTTACTATAAATATCTGAAAATTTCAAACTTCATTTTGAAGCAAAACATTGTTTTGGCTTTTATCCTGTTAAATTTGAATTGTTTTGTTAAAATGCTCTAAGCTACATTAAAGTGATAACAGCACTATTTAATACAAAACGTTATGTAGAACTAATGGAATTTCATCAGTCGAATATGTAATATTTTAGTCGTCTAATGATAATTGTAGTTTACAGATTACATGTTAAGGCATGTTGATGTTTCCTGATAATGTGAAGTGGTCAGATTACTATTTTTGGTTGAATTTGTATTTAAATAACGCTAATAAAAAATATTAATGCAGATTCTATTTCCATCCTCTAAACACCAAAACTGCATAGTGTTTATTTAACATATACAACTTATCCACAAAAATATAGTATTCATGTATTTTTATATGTATATAATATGTGTATAATTTCATAAAAAAAGGAAAAGTAATCTTCCAGTAAGCAGTTTATTAGTCATATAAACATTGTCAAAATAGTTGCTTCCCACATTTCAAAATTCCAGTTTTTTTTTGAAAATGTAGCTCAGATAGCAATTTTAGTTTGCAGCAAGCTTGCCACAAATTTGACATGACAAGAGTGCAAGCTTACGACAAGTTCGACATGACAAAGATGCAAGCTTGCAGCAAGTTTGAAACAAGTTAACGCAAGCTTCGAAGTCAAACATGGGACGAATTTGCAGCAAGTTTGCCTCAAGCTTGCATTGCAAATTATAGCAAAAACAGAGTACGAACACAACCCGGGATAGAACTCGCGATCTACGGTTCTGAAGCAGACGCGCTAACCATTCGGCCAGTTAAACTTTGCGAGGAGAAGATTGATTTCGCTAATACATCGTTCGATTCGTATACGATTTATTTTAAACTTTTTTCTTGATTTCATTAATTTTTTGAGTTGAGAATATGATTGGAAGTCAAAGAGAGAGCAATTTTCGCTAATAACTACGTTTTGCTAGTAGAATAAATTATGAAATTCAAATGAGTTCAAAAGTAATTACTTTAAAAGGGGACAAAATGTCTAAGTTATTATTTTTCAACAAACATTGAATGTTTTTTAGGTTTAATATTGTTCATAACCGTTAAAATTCCAACATTAAGAAACAGGCGATATAGTTTTCTTTAAAGTGCGAGTGATATATTTAGTAAAAAGATGGAAAATGTTTTAGAAAATTTTTTTTATAAAAATGTTAGTTTTCTTACAAATTATCATTGATTTATTGAATTAATAAAAAGAAGGACGGTCTAGGAGATGCTATTAAAAATCGGATGTTTTTAAAAAACAGAGACGAAGATAATTATCTCTTTGTGCTATCTTTGCATTAAGCTTGTTTTGCAAACTTGCAGCAAGTTTGACTTGCAAGAGAGGTGGCGCTATTTGTCATGTCGAACTTGTAGCAGACGCGTTGCAAGCGAGGGTGGAGCTAGTTGTCACGGCGAACTTGCTACAAGTTCGCTTCAAGTTTGACGCGTCAAATTTTGCCATGACAAAGGAATATCAACTCAAAATAAAACTTGCTGCAAACTTATGTGCTATCTGGGAGGTGTATATAGAACTAAAAAATAAGAAAAGGGTTCATATAGGAAAACTTGGTTGGGCCATCGTAAGTTCATATAGGAAAACCTGGTTGGCCCATCGTAGGTTCATATAGGAAAACTTGGTTGGGCCGTCGTTGGTTCACATAGAAAACTTGGGTGGGCCATCCTTGGTTCACATAGAAAACTTGGTTGGCCAACACTTAGCAACTCCGTTGGGCCAACTTTGGGGAATGGTTGGTTGGGTAACCGTAAGACAGAGTGCCAATCCGTCCCGTTTGCCAACCGTGGATGACAACGTTGGGCCAACTGTATGCGAATGACTTGTGCTAGTTCGAAATACAAGAATTGACATGATTTTTTTCTCAAACCCTTCCGTTTCTGTATTCGACCACAGGCACTCTGAGAAAATTCCTGTCCCTAAAAAAGAAGTAGGAAAAAATGTAAATTAAGTGCAAAATTGATACTGAAATTTTATATAAGGAAAAAATGATTTGTAGCTTTTAAAAGTGCTTTTAATTCTGGAAATTCTAATTTCGTTCAGTTGAAACACACTTTCTCCTTCC
The DNA here is from genome assembly GCA_013235015.1 of Araneus ventricosus. Lineage (NCBI taxonomy): Eukaryota > Metazoa > Arthropoda > Arachnida > Araneae > Araneidae > Araneus > Araneus ventricosus. Next base: position 14,144 of record BGPR01009237.1, on the reverse strand, counting down.
ATTATCATTCTTTAAAATGACGAATAAAAATGAATGGTGTTGGTTTTTTTGCTTTAAAAATTCCTTCTATATATGCTTCAATTTAAAATTAATTTATTAGATGTAAATATGTTCACAAAAGCTGAGTACAAACTTAAAGGGTAGGTCGGTACAGAAAGAGTCATTTTTGAAATAGAACATGGGATCTGCAGTAGTGATAGTGAATTCAGTAAAAAAATGATCACGCGAGATAAATAAACAACACCATTTAATGGAATTCCAATTCAGAATGTACACACAGCTAAGAATAAATACAGGCAAGCGTATATCCTTCTGCTTCTGAATACGACTTGCAATGTTGACTACCTCTAATGTTTATGCTTATTCAGATTATTATGCTATTTGTACATTTTGTACAGTATATTCAATCCCAGCCATTTTTAATAGTAACTCCATGTTTATTCAGCATCAACATATTAATGCAGCATCCATTATAGATATTTACGTTGTCATTCTAGATTACATACTTACATACGTGTTGCCATTCATATATCTTACGCCCTTCTCTTACTCCAATATATAATTAAAGACAAGCTATTTACAAAAATAACAATGGTAAGGAATATAAATTAGGACATACATAATCATTTAAATGATTTGGTCTTTTGTACAGACCTGATCTAATAGTGTTATTCGTTTGAAATCATCAGTACTTATATCATTTTGCAGTAGAATGTATAAACCTGAGTTACATCTGGAAGAGTGTCAAATACATCACTGTCATTGTAAGATTTGATCACCTTTGACAATATCAAAAACTTTCTGTTTGTAAAACAAGTCTCTTCCATGAAAAGTTTTTATTTCTGTATGACTAGAGTCTTGGTTTTGCAAAACCATACAGCTGTTTCTCCAAATCTTAATTCATACATTTTGAACCAACATGTCCCCTGGTTTAAGCTCAGTTGTTTTAGATGACCTCAAATAAGTTACAATGTGTTTGTTGTCTTAGTAGTTTAACATTGACATCTTTAAGAGGTTCAGGTTAGAACCTTACACTAATGTGCAATTCTAGTTCTCAAACGTATATTAAACATTAATTGAGCGTGATAATTCAATCCTGAAATTGAGGTATTTCGATATTCTAACAATGCAATAGCAGATCTTCGATTATCCTACCTTTTCAATTCCTACTATTAGTTCACACCTCCTTATATATATTTATTTATTAGTATTCTTGTTCAAATTTTGCAATCGATTTGAATCAATCTCCCGATGAGCTGGAGACTTGAAACTTTAAACTAGTCGAACTAGATGACAACGCAATTAATTGCTTTCTTGTGTGTCCTGTCTGTCATTTATATTTTGCATGACGCATGCGCAGTACATTTTTTCATTATATCTCGAAAACTATTAAATTCAGACTTGGTTCTTGATATATGGATGGCCCATGTTGGATCATGAAGCACCATATTTTAATATCTTTGCGCAAGCGCAGTACGTTTTCTATATCTCTAAAACTATTAACATTACAGACTTGGTTCTCGGTATATGGATGGGCATGTATCGTCAAGCACCACATAGTATATCTTTGCGCATGCCCAGTACATTTTTTTGCTATATTCTGAAACTATTAACATTACAGACTTGTTCTTGGGTATATGGATCATTCTACTTCTAACACAAATAATTCTCTTCACTGCTTTTATTGTCAATTTTTGAAATTTCCATCCATTTAGAGTAGGTAATAATAATTACTAGATAATCAGTTTATTCAAAATCATAATCTATAATCTATTCCTATCTCTGAAAGGGTTCGACTTGGTAATTCATGGTTGTCAATGGATTCCCTTAGCTTTGACTTTGAATGTCATACATTTATTATGAGATCCTCATATCTATGACTATTCCGCCAGTACATTGTTCCCCAGCATTTACATTTGTTATCCCTAAGGGGCTTCACTGAATAAGAATTAACATGTCTTGTCTAAGAATAGTGGGTACAGTATTTTATCATTGAGAAACAGAGACCATCACACAATATAGATAATTTATTACTTTTTTAGTATGGTAATAAATTTTTTGGTATTACTTTTTCCGCACCACCCAGTTTTGAAATATTCAATGAGCATCTGAAGTCTTTCTTCTTCAGTATTTTTAAAATTGTTTAAACCTACTTTCACTCATTGATTAAATGATTCCTGGAATTACATATCTTTCTTTAAAAATACTCTCAAAGGAGATGTAACTGCAGAGACATAGGGTATAAACTTTGGCAAGAAATTAATCTACCTAACAAATCTTTTTATATCATTTTTACTGTTGGTTTTTTTCTAGTATAATTGGCCTAAATAACTAGGATCAGCTCTTATCCCATCGTCGATCACTCCCCTATGCACAAGATGCTCTACAATGGTATATCTTCAATGATATTGTGCGGCATTCGGAAATATCTAGAAATGCCATGGAAATATCACAATATCTGTGCTATAGGGTAGAAAACCCATATATTTAACTTCTTCACTGAAATGAAATTTATTGGGATTAAACTTGATATTATTTTCAGCTCTCCAAGACTCCAATAAGATTTTATCATGTTCCTTTATTTTTTACCCGCTATAATTAAATCATCAAGCATATCTCAACCTTATATCACCAAAATAGCTTCATGTTCTTTTTCTTAAATAACATGGAGCTGAGCAGATACAAAGTGTAATCTGTTGATTATAGCATTAAAAAGGTGAATTGTGAAAGTACCAATTCTAATTATCCTTATTGCAGTATTTGCCGAAAAAAACCTCTCGGAGACACTGAAAAACATTTTCTTCAAGTCTGTTGTTGATACTTACAACAAACGGAATACATATAATATCTCTTTAATTTCTTTGAGTTTCTGGGATTCTGACAACCTAATTTGCCATTTGGTTAACAATAACAAACTATTTACCCAATCTGTCGGTTTGTTGACTGGAGAAACCAATGCCCTAACTGAACCAATTACATTAATGGGTTTTTCTAACTCTATGCGCTGGGACTAGAGTAACTCTCCTTGGTGCTTATTACAAGTTTTACTTCACCTCCTTTCATTTTTTATGGTAAAGTGTCCTTGGAAATTACTCAAACACTCTATACTTACTCATATTGATCCACAATACCCTAACTTATTGCTTCAACATGTTTACTATTTTCTTGATTGAATCTTGAAATGTACCAACCCCTAATATTGGGACTGGATGCCACATTAACAAAGAAAATCAATGGAACCTTATACCTGATTAACTACCTACCAGGTATCAACCTCCCAAGGACTGAATTTAAAATTACCTATATGAAACCAATGTCATATTAGTTCTGCATTAGTGCACATTCAAGAAGATACAATAGTTTACAGGCAGACAAGGTAAAAACATTAATTTCAGCCCAGTACTTCAGACTTAAATTCTATCATGTTGCTTTCAACATTGGATTTTCTTTAATCGCCTATTATCTAATGAATATATAATTGCTATTATCGTTATTTACCTGTTTGTAACACTGTTTATAAATAAATTTCTATTAGAGTTTCTGTCATTTTCAAATTTTACTTGGTTATAGATTATTTTTCTCTTGCCAGTACACAGCTGCAAAATGATTTTTCTTCTTGCATTTGAACATATTTACATAAGCTGAGCATAATTTAAATTTCCGGTAACGTTCTTTTGCTAAGACTTTTTTGCTGTTTGAACACTCTTCCTGCTGGTCACTGTTATTTGTATAAGATGTTGTCCCTTTGATTCTTTACCAAGATTCTTCTTGCATTTTATGAACTTTCAAAGCAGACTCTACAAATTTAATCGGGGTTTGTTGTTTCTTTTGATCGCCCCTGAGGCTTTGTGCTGCTTTCTTCAGTGTTAAGTCTGACTCTCTAGAGGTTCCCAGAGACATGTCTCTGGCGTGCCTAGGGGACTACTTTATCTCAAATAGCCCTTGCTCATGGGGTCACATGCTGAAGCTAGATCCCATTGTTGACTTCTTGTATTTCCTTTAATAGAGCATCAAAGAACTTGAATTGCCCGCATATTCTTCTAGGAATGCACTTGTGAACATTTCGTAAAATACATCATCGAATTTTTGTGAGTCCTTTCCATTGATTTAAAGGGCTGAAGATAAACCCTTCATCACCCAGAAGATTACAAATTGCTATTTTAACAATTCATCGAGCTTCTTGTCCTTTCCATTATTAATAATTTTGAACTTTTATGTCCATCTGAGTTCCATGCAGTAGTCGCCAAGGTTCGCGGTGTATTAAAATTTATTGTGAATTTGGTTTAATGTTTCCTTTTTTTCCTTGAAAAGCACAAAGTCTTCAAAACGTAAATTCTGCTGCAAAGACATCAGAGATCACGTGCACCTGAACAAAAGTTCTACCTTCAGTATCCGATAATTTCCACAGTGTATTCAATATTCGATGTGACATCGACTCAATGTTTGCGCTTTAATATCTTCCATGCTCTGTCGTAGAATTCTAACAATATTCACAACTACCAGTAATTATATGCCCGCTGATCTCTTGTAAAATTACTATATTTTGTACAAATTGAAATCATCACCTTACATTTTCTTTTATACCTTACGAAAGTTAAATATCAATTATCAATTGTTTTGCTTATTTAAATGCATCGCTTAATTTAATGTCATGTTTTAGGAAACAATTAATATATTTATGTTTTATACCAATAAATTTATACTATTAATTTTGTGTTCATATAGGGAAGGTGCCAGGTCTACATCTTCCCACGTTAATGTTAATAAATAGTATGAATTATCTGTAACTAAATTTTGTAGATATCTCTAAGAAGGTCCCAGCCATGTGAATTTGTCATATTTTCCAGAATCAATTCTTACAATCAATTCCCCATATATAGCTGGTAGACTTTATAGGAAAACTGGTCATTGCATAGTTCTCATGGACACGACTTCCGGTGTAAAATTTCTACACCGATCCCTGACCCCTAGAACCCAGTAAAATCCCTCTGTTAAAAAAAAGTTTATATATATATATATATATATATATATCATTCTTGTGAACCCGATAACTGGTTTTGATCTAAATTTAAATTAGAAGCGTGGATATGTTAAAGAGATACTGGAAAATCTCTGTCGAGTTTTTATTGGCCATCCATTCATGGATGGAAATGGTGGGGGTGGAAATTTCATTTTCATAATTTCCTTACGATTGAAGAGGAAAGAAAATCTAAAAGGAATGCCGCCTTATCATATCAAATAACTTGAAACTTTTCGATAGGCTACAATTGCTGATGTTATGATCAAAAGTGATTTCCTCCTCCCTAACTTAAAAAAAAGTACTCCTTTAACATACACCTTGTTGCTTCTCCCTACGTCATTTGTACCTCCCCTGCATTCATTCTTGCATCTCCAAATCCTTAGTGAGAATAGAGGGTACAAAATGTTCTTCTGCTATTATGTATTAGTAGAGACGTATATGTATAACCGCTTTGCCTGTGCTATCTTAAACACAATGTCTGAGTAATTTTGATTTAGATTTTAACCTTAGTGGATATGCTGTAAGGATGGGTGAAAGGCTCTAGCCTGGGTGGAAATGGTAGGTGACTGAAGACTTATTCTAACTTTTTTTGGCTAAAGGAAGATAGAAAGAAATCTCAAAAATAAATAATATTGTTCATCACAACAAACAACCTCATTGAAATGTTTTGATAGCCACCTGTTGCAGCCATGAGCAAATTTTAATCCTATCCACCAACTTATCATTTCCCATAGCTCCCAAGTACAATATGACCAAAGATAGAAAAAAAATCTCCTGCAGAATTAGTGAATTACTCACCCTATCATAACAACCAACTTTATCTGATTTTTTTTGACAGGAATTACTTAGGGGACGTTAAAGGAGCTCAGCTTCATCTTACCTCCACCTTTTTATACCTGTAAACAAGTTGATACACCTGGCTTTGCTCCGACTAAAAAATATTTTCATGTTTAATATTTTAAAACCGCTTTGTATAAATAATATAATGAGTTGTCAAATTCCCTTTCTGATTTGAATAATTTTAAATTAAATGAGAATATCAATTGAACCAGAATGACTTTAAAAATAAGACACGTTTTCCTATTACATTACATATATTTGTTATATAGGTACTTCAAATTTTGTTAACAATTACTAAAGTAAAAGAAAGGTTTAATGAATATTTTGAAACAATTAAATAACTAGTTAATTATTCATTAATTTAAAGCATGGAAATAAATCAATAGTTGGTCCCGATATAAATTGTTAATCGTCTACAATTAAAATTTTCTTTTAGCATTCTTCCTTCTCGTATTATTGCTATTCTTCAACAAGAATATTGTTACGAATTCAGTTCAAAATTAATTTTGAAAAAAATATTTAAATGAGAGAAACAAATTTATGGAAATGATAGATATCGCGGAAAAACGCCTTGTGTAATTTTTAATTAAGTGAAATTTTAAGCAACTTTTAGGCTTTGAAAAGTTGAAGGAGACCTTTGTCTTTTCTTAAATAAAAAGTTTGCAAAGTTTGATTCAAGTCAGTCCAGTGGTTTAGGAGGAGATGTGGAACATACATACATAACCACAATGACTTTTATTTAAATTAAGATAATTATAAGATAAATATTTCTGGCAAATAGATGAGCCATAAAAAAGGTTTTAGTGAAGATTTTGTAACAATTAATTATTTAACTTTAATTAAGTAAATAGTTAATTTTAATTAATAAAACAGTTAATTTTAATAGTTAATTTGATAATGAGTTAATATGACAGATTTCTTTAATTTGATATTTAACTAAATATGGCGGAACCATGATTTGTTTAATAAAATCAATATAAAATATCCAAAAACGATAGATATTTAAATAAGAGTTCCCTTTATCCTTTTTGATTTTGAGAAATATCTCCTTAACTTTAAATTTCTTTTGGGATTTTCTGCTTGAGTATTTGGTTTTAACCGTCGATGGAGATTTAAATTTACTGTTCAAATTGTCTGTATTCATATCCTATGCACACACATATAATTTGCCACTCACAATGTTTAATAATTTTTATTTTCTTATATGTTAAGAATTTAGTGACTATTATATCTGTAACCAGGGAGTTCACTAAATGATCCCATTTTAGTAGTGTTTAAGTGTTTTATGTCATGTTATTTTACCATATGACAAAGTAATGTTCGAACAATTATATTGTAACCTATATTAAATAAATTAATTTTTAGATCTAGAGCCTTTCTTCATTCGTGTCAAGAGTCAATTTCTTGTTACTGTTTTAGATAGGCTGTCTGAATGTTATCTAGGAGATATTTGCACTGCTGATATGTTTATTTCTTTATGACTCCTACCTGTTAAATGATTATGTGTAGAGATATAAAAAAAGTGACTAATGTACTGACCGATAAATCTATCATAACTTTTTGGAATGAAAAATGGAATGATAAAAACTTGATGTAGTAAAAAATTAAATTTTATGAAAACAGAATCACAGCGTAAATATTGTAATGTGCAGAAACAATAAAGTCATTGGTGATGTCTGTATTGATCAATATGTAATATTTCATTACTTTTGTAACATTAACATAAAGGAATCTACCTTTGACCTCAAGCTTGCCCGCGCGTAAAGGTTTTTTTCTCTTTTATTAAATCCAAACGTATAACGTTTAATATATTTTATTATTTTAACTTTATCACTGGCAAAAGACCGCGGGCAAATCAGTAACTTGGTTTGAATTTATTTCTATAAGAATAAAAAGTATTGTTAGAAATTCCGTTAAAAACATATTTTTAAACCTTAATAAAAATCAGCGAAAGCACTTCACCGCAATGGCATTAAAAAGATAATTTTCTGCTCTTTAAAATGTCATAAAAATACTTGTTATCTAATAGATATTTCAGAAGTTATTGGCAAAAAACGTCTAAACATTAGGCTTAAAAGTGGCTAATTTTCGTTATTTAGTGGAGTATCTTATGAAGTAATTAACTTTGAATGTTAAAATTAGCACTGTTGACCTAGAAATATGTTCTAGAATTTCGTGTGTAAATTTTACGTCGCTACCGTTCACCGTTTAGGAGGAGTTCTTGGGACAGACAGACGACAGGCAGACAGATACATGTATTTTCTGCTTTATATTTATAGATTATTAACTTATTTAGATAAAAATGTCATAACATTGTGTTCACAAGGAAAAGTAACAAACATCCCTTGCAAAAACTTCAATTTTAACTAAACTAAATCTAATTTCAATCTAATAATTAAAAGTATTAAATAACTGAAATAAGAACCTATACAAAATGTGAACCTATCATATGCATTCTGTTACAATTAAGACTATAAATAAAATTGAAATGCAATCCAGTATATGGAATTTTCAACAATTAAACTGGTTAGCCCATCTTTAGACGAGCTTGATATGTTAAATCCGATTTTATTTTCGCAAAACCGTCCATGAAACCAGTTGTTAAGAAAACAGAAAGGATAATTAACCCTAAATAGGAAGAAAGAAAGTAGGGTACCCAACCCTGAATTATTGCAACACTATAAGATAAAAATAGCTAGCATGTATCTAAAATAAACTTTTAAATATATTGCGCTTTTTACAATATTGCACTTAAACAAAGAATTCAACATCTAAGACAATATCTTTCACTTTTAAGAAAGAATTAGTAAATAAATCTGTATAACTTTCCATTTTAACTGCCTACGCAAACCAACAACAGTCCAACGCCAGAAAAAACTACCATGAAATGTCCGCATTAAAGATAAAATTATTTTAATGTTTAAAACAAGTCTGATAACATATTTAAATTGCTAAATTTAAGTTGATATTCAAGAGATTAAGTCTAAATTAAGTCTAAGAAGTCTAAATTTTTAAAACCAAAAATCCAAATTAAAAAAAAATAAAACTTCTTTGAGAATTGTAATATTAATGACAATAGAGACGCCATCTATGTTGAGGATTGTGAATGCTTATAAAAATCCTAGAAATACTTTGACTAAATGATAAAAATTACTATCATAAAATATAATAATAAAAAGCTTAGAAATACATTGACTAATATGATAGAAAATAAACGAATAAAAAGTTATTCTAAGTATATATATATATATATATATACCGCGGTCTTCGATTCGCAGGGTGATTTAAATCTGGATCATCGGTCGCGTCCCTATGCAAATAAGGAGAGATGATATTTTTACTAAACGGGATATTCACGAACACGCCGTGCTGTTCCATTTTTCACGCTCATCGTACCAAGACCCTTCGTCACTGACAAAATCGAATGAGACTTGTCGCTGTGTAGTCTAATTGTTTGGATTTTCAACCTGTCCGGATATTCATTCGGCACACTATTCCATAAAACTGAAATGTGATCATTTGTATGGGGGGGGGGGCAACCCCCTCTCACAAAAGCGGAAAACCCCTCAAATGGGGAGGGGGTGAAGCTCTAGCTGAAAATTGGGGCAGGGGTCCCGTTTCGAAAGCGGAAGGAAGGGTACTCACAGTCGCTATAAATAGGAACATTCACCGCTGTTCCAGTCCACAATTTTTAGAACACGGGAAGGCAAAGTCTTTCGTCAATGTGAAACCCGATGAAAACTGGCGCTTATAGAGAGCGCTGTTGGAACTCAAACTAATTTGATATCCATTGGAATGGAAGGCCACAATAAGGAAATATGATTCTTCGAGGCTGGCGATAAATCACCCGTGTATGTTGGGGGAGAGTTGGGTAGGGGGAAGTGCGTAGGAGTTGTGTTTAGAAATCTGGGAGGGGAGGAGAGGGTGACACGTGGAAATTCCCCGTGTGAGGGAGGGGGTAATTTAGTGGGAGTCAGTAGGGGAGAAGAGGAGCATGAGAGAATTGTGCTTTGGAACATTCGCGAATGACGTGCCTAAATCTGTCGACTGCAATGAGTGGAATGCAAACCAATTGTTGGTACCAATGAACCACTCGTGTAGCCCAGCTTAATGTATTGAGGTTACCGGCTGTGTCGTTTGCATGGAGCCACCGAGAATGGCAACCTAAATGTTTCAAATGTTTTGGAAAAGTCCAGCTTTAGAAAGACTAGGGGAGACCATTCCCTCTGCTTCCATTTATAATAATATATATAAGTGGAGTAATAAGATTAGTTTTGCCTATACTGTTGCAAACAATCAATGATTTAAAAAAATTTTTTATAGAATTATTATTTAAAAAAGAAAGCAGAATTAAAAGTGGACAAGAAAAAATTTTTTTATACAAAAATTAAAAAGAATAAAAGAATTTAATTGAAAAAAGAAATGAAGTTAGAAAAATTACGACAATGTTTAAGATGCGCGCCATTGCAGCAGCATATCAAAAAACAGAGAACAATAGACAGATATACCAATAAAGCCTAAATTAAAAAAAGAAAGTAATACAAGCAATCCTATAGTATTTGAAGTAAACGAAATTCATACAACAAAAACAAGGAATCCATTCTAGTTCACTTTTTCAAGGGCTAGAAACTGTTCAAAAAGGGATTCAAAAGAATATTTAAGGAGTTTTCTGTAGAAGCAGGCCTATTTTGCGCCAAGACAAAGCTTCTCATAGCCCGAACTCCCCCAAATAAACCAGGAGCCTATACTGAATATTCAGCAATAAACAACTGGTTGACGCGCGGATTAATATCAAAATTTGTACACAAGGTTAGAAAATATTAAGGAGACTCTGAAAAGAAAGAAAGTAGTTCGAAAATCATCATTACTTACCTTGAAAATAACATTTTCTTCAAGTCGCATAAAAAAAATATGAAGCCGATAAATAAAATGAAAAATATAAAGAAAAAGCAGCCAAGCAGTATTTTTTCTTCAACTGAAAAAGAAATATTTGCAGTGAGTTAACATTTAAAGCGAAAGAATTATTCAAATAGAAAATTATATCTATGAACTAAAGTCTTTCTAATATTTCTGGACGTCTTCTCTCTGGTTTTTTCAAGTATTTTTTCACTAGTTTTTACACCGTATTATAATTATTTCCCCGCAGACATTTTCTGAAATAAAATCATAGTTGTTTTCTATTTTTGTCTGTAGGATATCTGAAGTTTTATATAAAATATGAGCGTTGAATTTTGAAATGCACTTGTTGCAATAGATGGTCCATTTAAAGTAGAGAAATTCTTTTGGGAAAAATTGTAATTGTCAACGATTGGCAAAGGTTTATGATTAAATAACAAACAGAAAAACTTTTTAAAAGACTCTTTCATTAGTCTATTCTTATAAAAGGCAATGTTTTTGTGTGTTTGTGTCCACGATGTCCATACGAATCTATCGCACTTGCAGCCATGAAATGTGGCACTCAGGTAGTCGCAATGGTGACTGAATGCACCTCGAAACCGGAATTTTAAAATTTAATCAAGACATTTTTTTATTTAATATTTTGTGTTATTTTGGGTGATTTTTCTCACTCATTTCTCAATAGCATGGTTTCGGATAATTGTACGTAAAAAACAGTTACACCATCGGAAAGAACAAACGATTTCCGTTCTAATGAAGTCATTCAACTCAGGAACTGTAACATTCTTAAAAAACACTTTAACCCAATAACGCTCAAATGAATTTAAAGAATAGATTTTAATTAATTTCCATTAAATTATGTTTAAAACACCAAGATTAAGTTAACTGTTGTGAAGTGAAATTAAATTCGGAGGGAAAAAATTCTTTTGGGTCTTCTTTTTATAATGTTTCTTTTTTAAAAAGTATAAAGAAATTATCTTCAAATACTATTTTTACGTAAATATTAATGATTTTTAAAATATAGTAAAATATAAAAAAATAAAATACACTTTATTATTCCTTGTATTGTCTCAAAAATAAATCAAAGGAAAAATTTAAAAAAAAATTCAAATCACGATATTTTGCCTTCAAAGTTTGGCTTAACTGGTGGTATATTCCTGTTGAAAACTGTTTAGGAGTTTGAAAATATCTATTGATTTCATAAAAAGAGCAAAAAAGAAGCAATGGAATGCATTCGGATTACCCACGGAAATGAAATTAGATTCTCCTATAACTAGGACGCTAGCCGCTAAGAGTTATTATCTTTTCTATGCTCGGTTACAAATATCAGCAAATTTTAACTGAATCCTTGCACATTTGAGAAGTTTTCATCTCTTCCTTTTGCAGTAAATATAATGATGAATTATCTTTTATCACATCATCTTTTACATTTCTTATACTATAGATTTGTTATTTAAATCCTTAAACTAGAGTACAAAACTTTATCAATAGTCAAATTTATAAACTACGGATTAAATTATTATGCTTTTGCTGACTTTAGGTAAACAATTTTGATATTTGATAGCTGGGCCAAAAGATTTTTTTTTGTCTTTTAACACTTATCAAGGATAAATAAATTAAAAGTAACCATAATATTTAGAGATATTTACTGGAGTAATTTTTTTCAGCTGATTATCTTTTTTTTTCTTTTTTTAATCAAATATTGAAGAACATGAAAGAATAAGGCGCTTTGAAATTTTCCTCATCCTGAACGTTGCTTAGAATGATCCCACGTGCAGGTAGGACTCTGAATTTACAATGTGAAATTGTAGATGTAAAAATGTCAGTAAGAATCAATCGGTTCACCTAATGGAGTTTAAAAAGAAAAGATGAGGATAACTTGAAGTCAACAGTGCAATATAATATATTTTTCTACATTTCGATGGAAGAAGACATAATAGAAGTCCACAGTTTTGGAATTACTGCAATTAAACTGAAAATCAAGAAATATGGAACAAGAATGAAAAATTAGCAAATTTTAGACGCTATTGATTGCCATATTAAAACATACACTCAAGTTTGAAAGACCAGATCTAAAATCTTAGTTCAGATAGACTGATGTTTAAACAATTCCAGACGGACAAATACTGTACAATCTGAAGGCTGAGACTTACATTTCAACCTAAGGAAGAAACCCATTCGTTATTAAAAAATTTCACGAAGCTGCAATTTCATAGTTTCGAGTGAATTGCGAGTTTTTACTTTTAATGATTATCAAATAATTCAGTTGTCATTAGTACTAATAGATCAGTTCACTTAGTATAAATTTCATTTCCAGAGAGCGAATTAGATTCAACGAGCTATTTCGAATAATTTCCACGGTGGAAAAAGAAACTAGCAACTCACGATTTCTATTCATTTCCTCTTGGTATTTTTGTTAAACGCTTATTCGGTCATTTAGCATCACTTATCCCCGTCCCCGATTTATATCTATATATTTTAAAATTATAAATATATTTTAAATGTCTTTTATAAAGTTGTCATTTTTTCTATGTTTTAACTATTTTTTTGTAAATACTTCGTACCTGTTTACTAGCCGCAACTGTGATGTTTGTTTATTTTTGATTTGTTGTTTGGTACCGTTTTATTTCGTGGCTTCCTATATTCTTTTCATTTTTTATTCTTATTATTATTATTTTCATTATTTTTCTTATTTTGATGTTATTTAGTTATTATTCAAGAAATTGTGTATTGGACAGATTGAAATTATGCATAGGAAATTTTGAAACTATGATAAGAAATTGTGTATAGGTTGAATTAACCTTTTTCTTGTGATGCAGTGTATTACATGTTTAGGTTTTAATTTGTGGTTTCCTGTATATATATATATATATTTCTAAGCTTTCTTTTTTCTCTTTATTTCCCTTACAATTGTATTTTAATTTATGTTATTTGGTAATTAATCAAGATTTTGTGTTTAGGAAAATTTGAAAGTGCGTATAGGAATTTGAAATTGTGAGAAATTGTGTTGGTTAATTTAACATTTTTTTCTATGAAGCAGTCTATTTAGAGAAGAAATTTTGTACTCGAATTTGCTGGCGTTCTTCGGAACTGTCAGTGGCTCGATATTTGTATGTACGTAAGAACAGGTCAAATTACTAGTTTTCACTTATCCCCGTGGTCCCTTGTTGTTTCTTATCTTAATATGGCCTCCAAGATACACCCCTGAATATGGTAAATCTCGTTAAAGGATGGCATTTCTTAATGATTCTGGCTTGTGTTACCGTGGGAAAGCTTATTGCTATTAAAGATGCGACGCTATTCAAAGCTGTGCGGGGGTCGAATAAATTTTTGGTAGCTATCGGGGGGGGATGCATTGCTGCTCTTTACATAATTGTGAGGATATCAT
>BGPR01009236.1:0-58679 GCA_013235015.1 Araneus ventricosus | reverse complement strand
CCTTGCTGGTGATGGATAATTTATTTATGTTAACATTATATACTTCATTTTGCTGTATTTATGTGAGGTTATATATATTACACAAAACATTTTATATGAAAAGGAAAACTAAACTTTTATTAAAAGTACTGTTGGAAAAAGTAAAGAATCTGGCCTTACAAACATTAATAAAGGGTCATCTACAGGCAGGTATTCAAAAAAAGGGATATTTTTCTGTAAGAGGCCCGACTTTCGTCCAAAAATTTAACCTCTCATGACCCGAAAGATCCCAAGGGGAAAAAAAAAAAAAAAAGGAAAAGAAAACCCCAAAAAAAAAAAAAAAAACATCACAATAAATATGCCAATAAAATTTATTTTCAAAAAAAGATTTTAAGAACAAAAATCGTTAGCCATTGGGCATTAAATTGCCATCATAGTGACAAAACGTGCACAGAAGAAGAAGTATTCAACTTACTCTCAGCCACAAAAGCATGAAATGGGATATTTCAAGATCCAAGAGGTTAATTTTTGGAAGAAAGTCAGGCCTCTTATAGAAAAATATCAATTTTTTTGGATATCTGCCTGCAGGTGACCCTCAATGTCTGCAAGGCCGGATTCTTTTCTACTTTTTCCAACAGTATTTTTAATAAAAGTTGCTTAGTTTTCCTTTTCATATAAAATGTTTTGTCTACCTTAGTTTTTCGGTTGCAGCAGCATTATGTGCACTCTGGATACAATGTACTATTGTTATCTTGAATCGTTTCTGGCATTTTTTTGCTTTCAGGAGTATTTGATTTGGTTGTTTCACTTTTTCAGTCTTGTACATTACGCAACTAACACTATAAAAATTAGCAATAGACATTTTACTTTTAGTTAGTTTTCTGTTTGCAATTTTATGCCATGTTAATTTTAAAACATCTACAATTCAAATGTATATTTACACTGATGAAGACATGTAATTTTGTAGAATACTTGAGCAAGTTTTGATGCTTTGCCTTGAGAATGAATTGATGATTGTTTATCTGGTTAGTTTTCATTTGGAATTTATTTCAATCTGTATTTGGTTTATTTTACTAAACTTTCTGCTAACCGATCCATAGGCGGCGCAAACAATAAACCTAACAATTCTTACTAATATTATTTTTCAAAATTATGCTTAGGAACAGAAAAGACTATTTTCAGGTTAACATTTTTTTACGTCGTTAAATACCATGAGTCTATCTATATAGTAACTAAGAATATTTAAGGTTGATCAAGTTCAAATGATGTGCAAGTCAGCTCAAATGTTTAAATGTTTCATTATATTTCTTTTTAAGGCAGTGAATAGAATTCCAAATGAGCAAATTCAAATAAGACTTAACAAATAGTTGTGGGAAACAAGTTGACCATAAATGCAGCTAATGATAAAACAAAATACAGTTATAGTAAATAAAGAATATCTTCTAATAAAAATTAATGCATGGCTTTTATGAGTCAAGGCAACAAGTTTTACATAGAAAAGGAAATACAACAGGTTTATTCTTCTCTATATTTTTTTAAGACATACAGATTCTAAGCAAAACAACAACAGATAGTCATTTTATGCTGCAAGAAACAAAGCAGCTACAGAAGATCACAAAAATAAAATGTATAACACAATAATAAAAATATTTCAACTTAACAAATGAAAATCATTTGATGCATATTGATTTATAATAAAAGGAATGTTATTTAAAATTTCTATTCAGTAATGACTAAAAAATGCAGAAAAAATTATTTGATTAAAAAAAGTGAAGCTGGAAAGTTATTTTCAATAAAATATATAATTTTCTTCTCCAAAAATATTTGATATCAATTTTTGAATATGTATAATTTAAAGTATAAACTTTCCTTAGCAATAAACAAAAAATACATATATAAATGTTAAGCAAAACAGTGATTAAATACAGTGTAAATAGCCAAAATTGTACATATTTTTTTGATAAAAAATACACATTGATATATACATTTTCTATGCCAAGAGCAGTGCAAAATATCCTTTTTAATCTATAATTCTCACTAAAATCTAGTCACAAGAACTGATGCCAAAGCAAAATTACATCACTGGAACCTTGGGTGGAAGATAAGGACAAGTTTTATGATCTTTTATATCCAAACTATCATGGCACTCTCTAAAAAAAAGAAAAGAAAAAAAAATTAACATTTTTTAGCTCAGTTTTTATTAGTACTAAAAGTGGGCAGAAGTTTTTAAAACATAAATAAAAGTCTTAAATGTATTCTGAAAGGAAACAGCAATGATATGATAATATGCTGAAGCTACATAATAGTTTCTGCTAAATCAGTACAGCTGCCACTTGCCAATATTTTGGCTGTTGCTCCACTGATGAAAAAGTATTTTTTTTTTTATATATATTTAAGTTTCATGAAACCAAATACATTAACATTATTCAATTCATTTCATAATTATTTTCATAACTGATTTTTAACTATAAATATTTTTTGAAGAATCATTACAAAAGTGAATGATTCATTTTTATAAATCTAAATTTTGATAAGGTAATGATCGATATTAATAAGGAAATATATCTACTGGTTATGTATACGAAAGTGCCTATGCAGCAAGCAGATCTTTCTAAGGTTGTTTCTTAGAATTATAAGAACAAACTATCTGTAAAGTTAAAATGGATAGTATATATAGTGTATGAAATCATAATTTCCTCGGGAACTGCTGATAATATTTCAACTGAATTTAGAGCTTAAAAACAATCAACTAGAAAAATTAGAATAAATTTTAAAAATTTTTAGCTTAAACAAAAACAACAAATTTTTTAAAAATAAAATTTAGATAATAAAATTTAAACAATGTTTAAGTTGCGCGCAATTGCAGCTGCAAACTAAAAACAAAGAACAATGGAAATCAATATCATTTAAAGAAAGCCGAAAAACAGAGATAAAGTCAGAGGGAATCGAAAAACAAAACAAAACAAGAAATCCATTCTAGTCCATTTTTTCAAGGGCTAGACTTGATTCGATATGGATTCAAAATGTTAAAAAGAAACATAAAATATTTAAATGTTTTAAATTCAGTTGAGGTATGTAATGTAAAATATTCAGATGGTATAACAACTTTGTTACCATTATTATTATTTTGAAAAACAAATTTTAATACAAAAATATTTTTTAAAAATTCTGGTTCTTTATGGCCAACCCTGGCCCTTGTGCCATAAAAAGGACTCACTCACTGGTTCTTTAATAGTCAAATTTCAGACTAATATAATAATTTTGAAAATATCTATAGTTGTCAACAACAAAAGAATAATTTTAAATACACACTAAAAAGATTCTATAGACAGTCCAAATTTTAAATTACTGTAAATTATACCTTTTTATTTAACGTAAATCTGGCAGATATGGCTTGATGAAAATGGAATGAGTTAATGCACGTACCATATGAAGATAATGTAAATAGTATTAGAAAGAATATTTGTAAATATTTTTTTTTAGTTTTTAATTTTCAAGGGTTTAAAATAAATCAATTAAGCTATTAAGGTGATATTAAAATGACAAGATAATTATGGGTGGCTAAAAAAGGTAATAAGACCAAGCGAAAATACTCAGGGGGGAATTATGTCATTCAAGGATCGAACCAGCAACATCAGGCTAAAAGTGTGATACCTTGACAATTAAGCTATCAGGGCATACAGATAGAAGGTGAAACAGGGTCTTTCGTAATTTTAGAAATTGCTGAATTTTGAATGGAGGGGAGGGTTTGATAAAATTTATTTGTTAGTTTTTCAATGAACTTTTCTTTTTTTTTTTAAAGAAAAGTCCAAGTCACCAACTTAAAATATACTGATGTTGACCTGAACGTTCTCTGGCTCACCCCAGCCCATCCGATTCATATTTCTGATCTCTTTTGAATCATTTTATCCAAAGTTTCATTATATTGTAAGAAATATTGAAACTCAACATCTCAAATTGTTTGGTTTTTTTTTTTTTGTGAGAAAAAGTTGTTTCATGCTAAAACTAATTATGAAGTTATGCTTATCATGTGGAGGCTACCAGTTTTGTTTTGTAAAAAAACCGATCATTACCATCAGCAAAAGAGAAATTTACCTCTTTTTTGCACCCCATACCTTAGCATTTTATATATAGAGATTCTCATAAAGTCTGAGAGCATCAAAAATTGATGTAATGTACACACACTATCAATCCACAAAGAATTAAAGTAATACTTAATTAACATTAATATTTTAAAAATTTACTTGAAACAACGTGAGCAATACAAGTCTCCTTCGCAACCAAAGCACCTTATTTTGGCGTTTTCAGTACATATAACACACCAAGGTAATTCTTCTTCATCCATACTTTCCTATAATACAACAACAAAACACATAACAAAACTTATCTTCAAGAACCTTTACTTAAATACTGAATAAGCATAATTACATTAACACTCAGCAACATATTCATCATATTTATTCAAATTTGAATTTTTAAGCCAATAGAAGGCTTTTATTCTTTTGCTTTTTATGTAATTTACAGACATGGCACAGGCTTGGAACAAAAAACAATGAACTTCTTCAAAAATAATGAATTGTGCCAAGCATAAATACCAGGAAATAAAATATGAATGAGTAATTGAACAATAAAATAAATTTATACAAAAAGTGCTTGAGATAATAAAAATATTGTAGAATTATTATATAAAAGAAAAATAAGAATGACAAAATCTGATGTCAAAAAAGCAGAAATCAGCGTTTTCACGGAAATGTGTCATGCCTGAATTTATTAAATGCATAATTTGCAAGCATGATAATGGGCTATTATTCTTTCTTGACATTAATTCTATCATCATTCGAATGTATTCTATCATCATACCTTCACCATTGGGGTAGCATGCCAACAGATCAAAAGCTCCGATTCTTACAAAAAATTATTCAGAAAAACTATTACCGAGATCATCACTAAGATTTAAATCCATTTAAGAACATATGAAGTTTTCAGAGAAGATTGGTTGTAGGTTTGGGACTTCATCTTATAAGAATATATGAGCTTTGAAATGCCATCTTAAGAAACATTTTGAAAAATCCCTTTTGGCAAGCTGGTAGGTAAAGGAAGATTCCTTTACGCTAATGTTACAAAAGTAATGAAATATTGCATATTGATCAATACAGACATAGCCAGCGACTTTATTGTTTCCACACATTGCAATATTTACTTCGTGATTCTTTTTTCATGACATTTAATTTTTTATTGTATCAAGGTTTTATCATTCTACTCAAAAGGTTATGCTAGATTTATTGGTGAGTACATTGCTCCAATTTTTTTATATCCCAACACATAATCATTCAGCAGGCAGGAGTCATAAAGAAATAAACATCCCAGCAGTACAAATATCCCCTAGATAACATTAAACCAGTCTATCTGAAACAGTAGCAAGAAATGGACTCTTGACACAAATGAAGCAAGACTCTAGATTTAAAAATTAATTTATTTAATCTAGGTTATGATATAATTGTGCGAACATTACTTTGTCATATGCTAAAATCACATAACCTTAAGCATTTAAACAATACGAGAATAGACTCATTTAGAGAACTCTCTGTTTACAGAGATAATAGTCACTAAATTCTTAACACACAAGAAAATAAAAATTATTAAACATTGTGAGTGGCAAATTAAATATGTGTGTTTAAAGCATAAGATATGAATGCAGCCATTTTGAACAGTGAATTTAAATCTCCATCAACAGTTAAAAGTAAATAGTCAGGCAGAAAACCCCAAAACAATTTTAAAGTTAATGATATATTTTTTAATTACAATAAGAAAAAAAAGGAACTCTTGTTTAAATATCTATTTTTTTGGCTATTTTATATTAAATTTATTAAACAAATATTGGTGCTGCCATGTTCAAATAAATATCAAATTAACTATTTAATTGATTAAAACTAAATATTTAATTAATTGTGATGAAATCTTCACAAAAACCTTCTTTATGGCTCATAGTATTTGTCAGCAATAGTTTGGATTTATCTTAATATAGTAAATAAAAGTCATTGTGGATATCTACTGGATTGATTTCAACCAAACCTTGCACACTTTTTATTTAAGACAAGAGAAAGATCATTCTCAACTTTTCAAAGCCAAAAATTTAGTTAATATTTCAGTTAATTAAAAATTAAGGAAGGCATTTTTCCTGCTATATCTTTGGAAAACATTATCTCATGAAACTATTTTTACCCAATATTAAATTTCAAAAAACTACTTTTTCAGTGACAAAAATTTCATTTCAATACAATTTGTTTCTCTCATTTTAATATTTTTTAATTAATTTTATACAGAATTTGTAACAACATTCTTTATTGTTGAAGAACAAGAATAATACTAAGAACTGTTGCCAGAATACATTAACAGAATTTTGGACGAATGTTAAAAGAAAATTTTAAAAATAGATTGTTGACTATTTATATCAGGACCGACTATCGATTTATTTTCATGCTTTAAATTAATGAATAATTAACTATTTAATTTCATTGTTTCAAAATATTCATTAAAACCTTTCTTTTACTTTAGTAAGTTTTAACAAAATTTGAATTACCTATATAATAATTTATGGAGAAAATTAGCTATCGGCTGTTTTCAAAAATTGTCTGGTTCAATTGATATTCTCATTTTAATTAAAAACGTTTCAAATCGGGAAAGGAATTTGTGTATTATAATTTTTATAAGATCGTAATTTTTTCACTGAAAATATTAGACATGCTGGAGTAAAGCCAGGTGTATCAGACAGTTTACTGTATAAAAAGTGGAAATGAATGTGGCTGATGGTAGTTTTTCAACAAGGTGTCACATGCATAGGTTAAAACGCACTCTAAGTTGGAGGAGGAGGTGGCAAACATCACTTTTCAGCTCATAACTTCTAAGTAATTCTTGTCGTCAAAAAAACTTTCAATATAAAAGTAGCTTGTTATGATAAGGTGATTAATTCCCTCAATTGAAATTTTCTTTCTATCTTCAATCCTAATGGCCAAATGATAAATGGGGGGGGGGGATTGAACATCACTTTTCAGCTCATAACTTCTAAGCAATTCTAGCTGTTAAAAAACTTTCAATATAAAAGTTGTTCATTATCATAATGTGATAACTCGCCAAATTGAATTAAGACTAATCTATAAGACTTTTTAGAATAAAAATGAAATAGAAATACACATATTTTCTCTGTTATTATCACAATGGTATTCTAAACAATTCAAAAGCAATATTCCATTGTGCAAGAAAAATTAAGATGCAGATTTTAAATACATTTTCTATGATCCTACATCAGATTTTGAAATTAGGAGAAACTTCCATTTCCATTATGCAGTAAATTTAAAACAGTTGATTGAACAGATATGCATTTGGTTTTTCACAATGAAAAAGCATGCATTATAAAATTGAAGATAGCTAAAATATTATTGATGATTTAAGTGCAATGAAATAGGAATTTAAAAAAGTACCTTGTTGCCTTTAGCATTGGATTTCTCAGTATCTAGATCATTTAAACTATCCATTTCTTCCATATCTACATCATCAAGCTGTGTAGCTAAGAGCTACAAGTATTTAAGAATACTCGGATTAAAATTCAGAAAATAATTCAATGATTATTCAGAAAAGAATACTCTTATGTAAATTTTTTAAAACAAGAAAACATATAAAAAATTAACCACTTTGCATTGTAGATATTACTTACTGTGCTTACAATGGAGGGGGGGGCCATAAAATTAAGTAGAATCTAAATCAAAGTTTTAAATATTAGGCAGACAACTATAATTTTTCTGAGTCCTTCTAAAAATAGTTGACTTCCATTTTAAGAAGAAAAAAAATATATCTTATGTTTCTGAACAAAGATTTCAAATATCCATGAATGAGTCAGGATTTATATTTATACAAACTTGACTTTAACTTTTCTTCACCAAAGTGTAATCAAATTAATATACAATTCATTTAAAGAGGTGTTACTATTAAAAGGTATTCTTGTGTAACAAAGCAAATATTTATTACACAGCATAAAAACATCTCATTACCTAATGATAAAAGTTTAAAAAATACAGCATTTTGCTGACATCGCATATGAAGTTATACTGACAAGAAGTTTTGATCTATGTATATTAAGTTTTGAAGTAAAAAGATAAATTTCGGATTATGTCATTTGTTAAGTCATCAGCATGTGGCCCAAAGTTTTTTTCTTTTTATTATTTTTTATACAAATATTTGTATTTATTATTTCATCTATACAACATACAAGCCTTTTAACTATCATTCTAAGCAATAAGTTACTTTCTAGGTAAGTTTTTACCCAGTTATACTAAAAAAATGTCATTCTTCTGCATCCCTTTCACTCAAACCCAAACATAAAGATACAAAATGCTTTTTGTTACTTGCATACAACTTTAAAACAACCAAACACTTTCAATGGCTTTTAAATAAGAAATCATTTTAACTAAATACAAACAAAAGAATTTTTATCAGTCTGTGTCTGAAAAAATAAATGTCTCTTTTTATGTTATATGATAAATAATAAATATGCCTGAAGTCTTTCAGAGTTAAATAGGAGTTCAAGGATCTACTTTACATGGCTATTTCTCACAACACTAATTTTTAATGGGAGTAATAAAAAAAAATTTATACAGAAGTACTCTGAATATCTTTAAAATTTTAGTTATTTTGTTCCATGAATTTTGCAGCGAAATATGGTTTTCCAATTAAGCAATATGAACAGTGTTTTTATTGACTCAGTACAGCTTTCTCAAACATAATCCTCTCCCCATCCTCACCCCCAAGTTATGCCATTTTAAGCCACAGTAATATTTGCCACATTTGCAAACAAGTAGCGAGATAATATCAATGGAGAGAAGTACTCAAGTTAATATATTATTGAAAAGTGAACTATAAGAACAACAAAAAAAAACCAATATCAAGTACAATAAAAGATAACGCAAATTAATTTTTTATAAGAGCAGAAGCATACTCAAGTATCTAGTTTGTATTATCATTAAATTTAATAAGTTGATCTTACTTTTTCCACAAGCTTATCTGCCTCCTCTTCTTCGTCCTCACTTTCTGTTTCTATACAGGAAAAAAAGTTAATGTTAATGCAAACATCAATTTTGTATACTTGATTATGAATCTTAAAAATAAAATTTAAGCAATAAATGTAAACATAACACATAAACAAACACTCTGGAAAAGTAGCTACTGATATGCTGTTATAAGATTACTTTAATTTCATATATATGCTATTTAATTAATGGTCAAATTTATCCAGCAGGTTCTATGCAGAAAAACTATGGCATGCAATTTAAAAACAGTTACCTATGGGAGTGAAATTAATTTAAAACATTGAGGACAAAAATTCAAAAAGTTGAATTACATAAGAAAAACATTAAAATCATGTATACAGCTGAATATATCCTCCAATGTTTTGTTTTATAACTGGCATTGTATATGCATTATAGTTACTATGTATCAGCATATTTACTATTTTGTAACTGTAATTTCTAACACTGTTCAGTTTTGCTGGCCTAGAACCGTGTTCAATGTTAACAGAAAAATACTCTCCCAACAAAACACAAAATCATTTTTAAGAAGATAAGAAATCATCAATGTGTGTACCTGCATAAGACATTGAGTGCCGAAATATTATAAATGCAGCAAAAGCATTATTGTTTCACTGACAGGAGAATTTGAAAAGTAAACCAAAATTTGGAAAGTTTATTTCATAATTCAGACATGTTCAAAATTTAGGCACAGCAATGCCAAATTTTACTAAACTTTTAACTTGTTTGCCAGAAACTTAAGCTTCATTCTAAAGTATTAACTAATGCAATACAATATCACACATTTTTCATTATATTAAGAAGGGTACAATAAAGAAAAAGATGCCTTTTTTCTTTTGCATGCTGGACAGTAAATTTTTATATTCCACATCAGTGTTCAGCTCTTTCACCTCCTTACATGCCATTTCAGAAAATTTTCTTGATTCTTCATGCATCATAGAATATTCAACACCCACAGGCATTTCTTCAAGATTTTCTGGAGCAAGGGATGCTGGAATATTGAATTCTGCTGTATCTCTCTAAAAAGAATACACTTAATATTATTACATGATTAATGAGATCTAAATGAGACAATGCAGTAAATTGAATAAAATTATTAAATATAACAAACAAAATGATTTATAAAGTATTATCGAAATCAATGCTTATATATAAAGAATAATTTTGAATGATCTAAACAGGAATATAATAATTAATAAAATATTTATCAGGTCATAGAAATCATAGTAAAACCTTCAGTAAATCTAATAGAATGAAACTTTTAAATTCTAAATGCATAAAATAATGGAGCTCTAAAACTTTGTGAGAATTTAAAATTTTTTGAATGGAAATGTCTCTATTTAAAGATAAATTACAACCAATATACCATCAACTCTACTCATATCTAATGGAAGTTAAGAGCATTTTTATAAAACTAAAGATCACTAGGCAACTAATAATGAAACTGTTTGCGAGAATAATAAGACAAATACTTCTTATTGCTTTTATACCATAGAAAGAGAAGGAAAAAAAAAAAAGGATCTATAGAAGACTTTCTACTTCTGCTGTTATATACATAATGTTAAAGATCTTCCACAACACACTTGCCTATTTACTAATTTTAAATATTATTGGAAAAAAACAGTCCCAATAAAATGATTCACAATTTCAGAGAATAATAAATAAATGCTTTTGGAAAGTAAAACAACACGTGTTGATAAATATGTTTTTAAAACCATTGTTTTAGTTTTAAAAAAAACTTGTTAAAATTGTTACGAGTGATCCAGCACATAATTCCAAAGTAACTATGATTCTTTAAACTAAATGGCCTTCCACTAACAGTAAATTGCTTGGATATGCATTCTTAGATCAATGATATAAATTTATTTTTATTGAAATCATTCTAATAAATTATCTAAATAATGATAAAAAAATTTAAGTGGTCACTGAAAAATCTTAACATTTTTTAATAAGTAAAAAAAAGGGGCGAGACTAAAAAATATTACCACAAGGCATAAATGAAAATAACTGAAAGCATTACAGAAACTTCATTAAAACATACAAAATAAATAATTAACAAATGAAATGAAAAGAAATTTTTTTTTATAATTTAACCTTACTTTTGGGAGAGGTGCAGGTTCATCCCTTAATCTAGCTAAACGAGCAGCTATTTCATCTTCAGGTTTCACAAGCCGAGAATCCAATGCAACTTCTTCTGTTATTTGTGTAATAAGATTGGAAGCTTGTTCTTCTGCAGTTATTTTCTCAGTTGGTCTAAATACCTTGAAAAAATAAACTAAATAAAATAAAAGCAACATACATAGACATAAAATAATAAAAACATAAAAATACATATAGTGTAAAGTGTGTCTATAAATGATATATTTTATATAATATTGAGAAATAAAACACCTCAGGAAACAACGTGGACTCTGAACACTATGGCTTATATTCCCCACAGATTTTACATTAAATGAAGAGGGATCATTGCTATAAAAATCTTTGATAATCAAAATACAGATCTTCCAGATCTGTATTTTGATTATCAAATGACTAAAGTTATTAATAGGCAGTTGAAGCAAGTATTTTTATCCAATTAAAACATACAAGAAAAGAATCTGAACCTCGAAGTATATGAATTCCTGTTAAAATTATTCACATAGTAGCAAAATTTCTATTGTGCAGTATTTCTTTTCAAAAAGTGGCTTCTTACATATTATACACATGTAATTAAGACTTACTTATATCAAATTTAGAGTGACATTTAAAATGGTGTGAAATTAATGTGTGAAATTAGTATTTAGAAAGATCAAATTTTCTCAATAACATCAAAAATACTCCCTTAAATTTGTGCTTGCAAGACAAACGGTTAAACTACTTAATTTGAATTTATTTCCTTGTAATTTCTATATAAATATGTCAATAATTCATCATGCATTTATGCATAAATCTCAAAATGAATTTCATCATATTCAAAGTTTACTTTTTTTCTTGCATTAGGCAAATAGTTGAGCATGTAACAGTAACTAGTAAAACCTTTCCAAAAGCAAAATTACTTTCGAACAAAATGTCAATAAAACATTCGTATTCTGACTGAAATTTAGTCATCGATACTTTATTATTTCC
Source organism: Araneus ventricosus (assembly GCA_013235015.1). NCBI lineage: Eukaryota > Metazoa > Arthropoda > Arachnida > Araneae > Araneidae > Araneus > Araneus ventricosus. The sequence continues at coordinate 46,518 of BGPR01009236.1, read as the reverse complement.
TACGGATTCATTAAGATGAAAACGTTGAAAAAAAATTCATTAAAATTGAGTATGAAAGAAATATAGAAAATACATGTTTTCTAAATTCGAGATGTAATGAATAGCGATTTTTTCTAAATTAGTGATGCAACGAATGAAAATTTGACCGAATAACCAAATATCTACTTTTTAAAAACATTTCACTTCCGATTCAAAATAAAATATTTCTCATATTTTAAATCAAAGATTAATAAAAATGATTTTTTATTATTTATATATTTAAAAAAAATATCAACACAATGATGTGTTTCTGTAATATTTTATAAACTTTAATTCCAATAATAAATGAGAAACCCTCTTCATTTTGGATTTGTTCAAGGAATGAAAGAGTCATTATTGCAGAAAATGACAATGACAAACACAAGAAAATTTAGTAGATAAATTAAGATTATTAGAAGTAAATTCCTATTTTGATAAAGAATTTCTAGTAGCTTAGACGAACTGTCTACTTAATTTGGTGGGAAAAAAAGAAAAATTTCAGAGACTTGCAAATTTAGCAAGAAAACATCTTTCAGCTCCTGGAAGCAAAATATATAGTAAGAGTTTATTCTTTGAAACTGTCAATATATATGTATAAAACCAAAAAGAACAGATTTCTTCCTGAACAATTATTGCTTGTGCATCATAATTTAAGGTTTTACAATGATATGTAACATTCTTAAATACACTTACGTATCAATTAAGTAACTTAAAATCAGTGAGCTATGAACAACTATCAGATCAACTATGAACTAGAATGGATTCCTTGTTTTTGCGGTATGAATTTTGTTTACTTCAAATACTATATATAGGATTGCTTGTATTACTTTTTTTAATTTAGGCTTTTTTGGTATATCTGTCTAACTTAAAATTAAGTAACTGCTAGAAGATTTTTGATAATAAATGTATTGAAATGTAATTCTTTGTTAAATATATTTAAAAGCACATTTAAAAAAATTATTATCCTGAATTTATTTGGCCGAATACTTGCTGAATATTCATTACAACCCTATTCTAAATAAGAAAATTCAGCTACAGTCTCTTTTGAAAGAAATTCCTAAAGATAAGTCAAGTGAGAATATATGCCTCATGCAAGTTAATGAAAGTAACGCACAATTCTTGAATGATAAAATGAAATCTTAATACAAAAATATTCTAATACAATATTCTTTTCTGAACATGATCAATAAATTTCTTTTTTCCTACTAAAGTGAAATCATCATCCTTTCTAAAGCCACATGAGAACTATTTTGGAATGGACCTCATAATTTAGAAACATGGTTAGATGACAAGGATGAGCCGACCTCCTCACACACACTTCCATAGCTCACTAAAGTCGGGATGTTTGAAATACAATAGATTTAATATGCATCCGGTCCATATGTACAGCATATCTTTGCAGAGACAGGCCCTGAAACTGTGATTCTCTGACCCTGAAGCTAAAACTTTAATGCACGGCCAATGGAATACCTGATAAACTTTCAGGTTTGCTATTAAATAGATAATTTCATATTTAGAATATCAGTCCAATAGCTTTTGAACACAAACAGGTGGCCATCATTTTTGCTGTTTGAGTTTCCCAGACATTTCCAGGTTTTATAAAAAATTCCCCTGACTTTTTTCAGAGGTAGCACGTCAACCATAAAAAAAAAAAAATCACATGCATATTGGCCTTATTAAGCATTCATTGACCGTACCAAGTTTTCATTCAAACTATGTTTGTTTGAATGAAAAAGCAAATTATTTGAAAAAAGAACATTTAAAACTTTTAAACAATAAACCGTAAAATAACTAATACATCTTTACAAAGAAAATTCTACTGTACAAAATTTTCCTGGCGTTTCTGATGAAAAATATAAATTAAAAAAATCTTTAAAACGATCAAAATGTTAATAAAAATATAAATTGCAGAGTAAAACATAAAAAGACAAAAAAAAAAAAAAATTTTTTTCCTGATGTTTACAAATTAAAACACAGAAGCATAATATTCTGTCACATGAATCAAAAGAAAAAAAATAACTTTTTATTCCAACCAACTTCCTATTATATGGCTCAAAAAGAATAATAGGGAAGAGTGGGTAAAACCGGGTACCCTTGATTCTCGTGCTATTACTTATCTTTTCTAGCTGATAGATATTGAATTACACTTAAGAAAAAGGAACAGACATAGTGCCGTGATGTTGTTGTTGAATTTACTGCGTCTGTGAAGCTTTATTTGTTTCAAGACGTCAACTCTCTAATGTTCGTTTGATTTTAAACTGTCATTACTTGAAAATCATTACAGTTATAAAACTATATTTAGTCCAGCTTATTATACGTTCACTAAGGATTCATACATTATCAAAAATAAGGATTTACTCCAATAATTGCATGGTTCTATTTCGTTTTTTATAACCTCTGCACTCAGGGTAAAACTGGGTAATCCAGTGGCGAAAGACCGGAACAATCAATAATGACGATTCCTCCGATGAAGACGATAAAAACACATCAGATGTTGATTGCTTATATTTTAATGATATATTTTCTAATTTAAAAAAAGAAGAAGGTTTAATCCAATGTAGAAACTGTCTTGGCTGGGCCCACGAAAGTTGCAGTAGCATGGAGTCAACTGCTTTACATGTGAATTTTGTAATTAATGTTTTTAAATTGTCATAGAAAATAAAAATATATGCTACTTTCCACTGAAAATCAAGTTTTCCTAATTTCCCATAGAGTTAACCCGGTACGATTTTTTTATAAAATTAAAATTAGTAAAAGAAGTAGAAAAACAATGACTTTTCTTGAAAGATATATTGTACTCGGATAAACAATGAATATTTTAATAAAATTTGACAAGCTCTATGTCGCATAGTTTAGTTCCAACAGGCCTTCGGGTCTTATGTATTGTACCCGGTTTTACCCCACTTTGCCCTACATAAAGAGAAATAAACAAAATAAAAAAATCAAAGAAAAAAGAGAAAAAATATACGAACATATACAATAAAACACCATTATTTGTGAGTGTGAATAATAATGTTAAAAAAAAAAAACATTTGCGAAAATGGACAAAATACACTCGAATTTACCACTTGAAATAAAATAAATAAAAATCTAATTCATTTTTTAAAAAAATTATGGTACCTCTTGAGTTAATCCACCACTTAGCCAAATTTGGTCCCATCAGTCAAAGGTCTGGCCGTGCATAAAAAAACCTCGAACGTGCATAAATAATACTTAAAAGAAATTGCTCATACATATATATATATATATACATACATAGGTAAAGGCAATCCGGATGCTTTGAAGATCCCATAATTTAGCAAAATGATCCTTACTCATAATGTTTCCCAACACTCAGAGAAAAAAAAGCATACACAATATTAACAAAGAAAAAAAAGAGAACTTCCGGTACTTCATAATTCAACAAAAAGATCTCGAGAAGTGGGAAAATAAACTAATTCTGGTATAACTTCTAATTGAAACTAAATCATCATAAAAGCAGGCAGTATTGTGGATGCTAACTTGTGGACAGATAAAGAGAAATTTCCAATAAATTTGCATCTCAAAAAGTATCATCTAATTTAACTAATAAAAGGAACCCGATAAAGGAGGAGAATTCTTCGCTGTGGTAAGCACCTCGCCACCTGGCGGATGTGGAGAAATGTGAATGGCATCCTTTTTTGACTGTCAGTAAATGACTGATTTTCATTGGTTGCTAGTGGTGTATCATTCTACTTATACAAAAAAGATTAGCAAATTGTCGAGTTCGATAAGAATTATCAAAATAAAAAAAATCCAGTTTTAGAATAAATTTCATCGACTTTTCCCTTCTTTTTTCCCGATCTCCCGAAATTCCCAGTTTTCCAGGTCGGCGGGCCGCCCTGATGAAAAACATCATCAAATCAAATAGCTACTTTCCTTCAAACTTGAATCTATTACAAAGTTCATTACACATGAGTTCATATAATGATAGTGACTTCAATAGAAGAATAAGAGTCAAGAGTTCCGAACTATCTTGAATTTATTTCTATTAGACAATCTCTTTTAATCAGGCAGTTCGCATTTTTCAATTATATTTGTTAACTTTGTTTTCAAGATCCACTCATGATTACTAAAGAGGGAGAAGTGATTAGGAATAAGTCTGGTCAACAACAAAAGTGCAGCAGAAAAGGTGAATTCCTATTCACCTTTGTAATTCAACATTTAGTCTAATTTGCTGATTTAGCACATTAAAGGGGCTTGAATGAAGTACAAGCCAGGTAAACTTTTTTAAATTGCCAAAACTATTAAGAGAATCAATGTGGAGTAAATTAACTCTTAGCAGTTAGGTTTGGGGAAAACATTTATTATATAAATATGAATTTTACCTGTATTGGAGGAGCTTTATATCTTCCTGGATCCATTCCTTTTAATTTTGCCAACCTTTCTTCAATCTCACTTTCACTTGGTGAAGCAGCTAAATATATAAAAATGCGATGCATATTCTTTTACAAATAACAAATTTTTTTGCTGAATTTCTACAGCAATAATACATTTTTTTAAAATAAAATACTTGCTATTGAATACTTCATGAAATGTTGGGGTTAAGGCGGGGCATATGAAAAGCATAAAAAAAAAAAATGGATCGCAACTGTCAAATTTATTGTTTTTTCTGATATGCTGATATTTTTTTTAAGGTCACTTACATCATAAGCAATGTTTTAACTAAATTTTTTCATTTCGTAACATTTTTTAATTTACACTGGCAGGGTTTTCGATTTTATGTTTGGCTCTCTGGAAACAAAGTTTACTTTTTTTTCAACCTTTTTGTGATTCAAAGTTTTGGCAAATTTGATGATACATAGACTACTATTCTTCCTAAGGAATATATTTCTACATCTAGATAAGTTGCATTCTATTTTTTTTTAGAGCGGTTAAGTAAAGTGGGGTAAACTGATCACAATGATAGGCTTAGCTATTAAAGTATTCCAAGACAATGTTTATCATGTTATACATTTCTTTTTATGAGAAACATGGGACAAATGGACATATGTTGATAAAATTAAAACTTTTAAATCTGGATGAGGCAGGATTGGACACAGATTCCAGATACACAGCTGTGTTCATTCTGAAGAGATCACGAAATACTTAGTTTCTGCTAATGGAAACTATTTGCCACCTTTTAGTCTATAAAAGTGCAAAAACATTGGAAGACATTCTTTCTTCAACTTCAAAAGAAGCAGTGACAATTCCCTCAATTTCAAAAAAAAGCTAATGAATTTTCTGTAGTTTCAAAAGAAGCTGTTAGTTCTACACTGAAAGAATTGAAAGAAGCTATTCTTTCGATACTGCCACCTCCAACACAAAAAACTGCCTTGAAGAAATCCAAAACAAAAAGAAAATGTGTTCAGGCAACAACAGGTGAGGGTGCTGACAGAAGATGTGGTAGCTGTACATCTTTAAGAAGAGTATGAAGTGCATGAAATGAAGAAAGCATACACTTCTTCCAAAACTATGGCAAAGAAATCTAGTGTTGTAATTCAGAAAAAAGTCAAAGTGAAAGCACTCAAACACCTCCTTTGGATAAAAAGAAGTTTTCTGCTGATTGTTAGGTACAGTGAAGTACTACAACAAAAAGTCAATTAAAACTTTTGTTAGTCAAATTTTGTCAGCAGAAAATGATGTACTTACTTTTAGCTTCTTGCTAAATCTCCACTTAGAGAGACACACACATTTCCTGAAAATAATGATGTAGATGAAGTGGAAACTAAGCAGATCACCCAAATACTGTATAAACCAATGTTTGATAGTAGGAGACATTAAACTTTTAATTTCTAGTATTCAGTTCAAATGTTAAAATTATATGCGAATTTGCTCAATAAAGGGTGTGTTATCTATTTTTCAGTTTATCTAATTGATATAATATGAATTTTATGAGTTATTTCATTTTTTCCATCAATTATCATTTTATCCCACACTATGGGGGTAAATGGTCATAATAACAAGTCTAAAAAAAAAGTAATATTAAACAATTTTATTGTTTAAAAAAGAAGAAAATAAAAAATTGTAGCAACTCTCAGATAGTGTAATGCAAAATATTTGTAAAAAATGATGGGAGGCTGTCTTTTTCAAACAGCCACTGATGTTAAAGGCGTAGGACTTCTTTACTCATGTGACTCTTTTCCGATTTTCAAAATTTTTTTTGTAACTTTTGTTGTTACCCTTTGTCTCTAATGTTTTTAACATATGTAGTTACCGAGATATAGAGGATCTCCCGTACAATGTTTTTTATGCGTTTTGGCATGTGAACAAATTCCTTCCTGAGACCCCAATGGGAGGTCGTAGACCTACTTTAAAAATCTATTATCTAATTTTAGGAATGTAACTTAGCAATTTGAATATAGTTAATTTTATGGTCATTATAGACAATGCACGAAAGTAAAGAAAAAATTTAATTCTATTCAGAAAAATGAATCAGAAAATGCAAATCAAAATTTCAATGTAATGGGTATAAAATATATAAAAAAAAGTAAGATATCATTCACTGTCTTAGATAAATTGTTCAACATTTTCTTTAAGCATAAATCGGTTCTATCCCTCGGTCAACAAAATAAATAAAATTCTTTAAAAAGAAGCACCACAAAAGATATGTACAGATTTCAGCAACACTGAATTCTAAAAATTTAAAAGCATCATATCAGAAAAAGTACTTAAAATGTTTGAAACTATTCACTATAAATATTAAACTTGCATGTCAAACATAAAATAGTTGTAATATGTATTCATTTCAAATTCACATCTTTCACTCAACAAATTCTAAAAAAGCTATAGTTTTCTAGTAAGAAAAATGCAATAAACTAATAAAAAAATACATTACATTAAAAATAGAGAACATTCCTTCTTTTGAATATGTTGCAATTTTGAGTAAATTACTGACTATTAGATTTCTATTATTTATCTTTACAGAAGCATTTTAAAAAGTACAGCTCCACATTATACTAATCTTATTAAGTTTATGCATGAATATTCTAGAAACTTTTTTACAGGGAAAAGATGCACCTAAATAAAATGCAAATCTAAATAAATGCCCATAAAATGAGAGGGCAGCAAATTCCTTCACTTGATCTGTATAAAAAATTTTTATATTTACATAATTAGCTCAACAAACAGTACCTTTCACTCGATCTCTTTTTAACTTTTGCAGTCTTTCAGCAAGATCTTTATCCGTTTCATTTGAAAACTGTGACTTCAACCTAATATGAGCCGAAGAATCCACACTAAAAGATTGTTTCTTCAGAGCTTCCATACGTCTGTTAAAATTTATTACATTTATTAATGAATTTAAAAACATAATTTGCACTAAAATTTATGCTATGTGAAGTCCTGTAGAAAGATACACAGAAATACAGAAACAATAAGAAAAAATACAAAAACTAAATCCAGGAACTGGAAAATAAAATTCCTTTTAAAAAAATCACATAATGATTAATTTTATTGGTACTTTTCCGTTAGCCGGACGCAAATGTCGCCAATTGTGAGCCAAACGCGAGCCAAGTTGCCACGCGAAGTGAATGACAACAGAGAAAGGTTGTAAGAAATTTGGCAGAATTCCACATCATTTGGCGATTTTTCGCTTGCGCCCGGCTAACGGAAAAGTACCATTTTATTAAAGCCAGTGGCGGACTGGCCAGGTTGCCAGCTTGCCCGATGGCAAGTGAGCTCCCTTATACATAAGACAATTCGGGCCCCCCAGGATATGTGTCGACTAAAGATCATAAAGACCATATTAAGAAATTCATTGTCTGAGGAGAACTTGGAATTCCTTTATGTTGCTATGAAAGGAATTTCTAGATGATTTGGATATAGAGTACACATTAACAGATTAGCACAGTCATCTAGTGAACTCAGACGTTTCCTGAGTTACCATTAATGAAGTGGATCAAATGTAATACACTTCTGTACATTTGAGTTGTTAATCTTTGGCAGTTAAAATTATTCTTTTTAAAAAATTTTAAATTGGTAAATAGTTTGCACTTTATTTTCAATTTGGTTAAAATATTCTCAATGTAACAATATAGTTCCAAAATTACAGTATGCTATACAACCACCAAAATTAGTTAATATTTAATCATAAAATTGCATTTATATTTAATATTTATCACTTTCAATAATACGTGTATACTGTATTTAGTAATCTATACATATAATAAAGTTTTAGATTAGGAATAGATTATATTAACTTATTGATTTTAATTTATTATATTTGTAATAAATAATATGAAAAAATATATTTGAGATGGTAATGTAGATGTGATAGGGCCCCCATTTTCTCATGGCAACCACTCTTTTCAGACCCAGTCCGCCCCTGATTAAAGCAATAACTGAATATGAAGAAATACAACAATAAAACTTGCATTTAAAATATCTGAGAAAGTTTAAGTGTATAAAATAATGTTAAAAAACACTTTAAAAATAATAAATCCATTTCTTACTTTTTGTGTGCTAAGGGAGGTGAAACTTTAGCTGCGGGTTTTGATTCATCACTAAAAAAAATTTGAAAATCATGTAAGTGTATAATAATTATATATTTGACTATAAATCTGTAATTCTAAATTCATTATTTTAATGTTGCAACATAAAATGATAATATTGTTCTCTTTTTGAAGGATAAAATAAGGAATGGGAAATCATATCTACAAAAAGTATCAACATATCTATTATGGAGGAAGTAATAAAAACAACGTACATAACACACAGTATATATGCAAGAACACAACTCTGAATTCTTATGCTGCAATTAAAAAAATATTTTAAATTTATTAGTAATATTTTAATTCAATAATTAGGTTAATAATTGTTTCTCCATCCAATTAGAAGTGCCTTTTAAATTTTTTTCTGAATTTTTTTTAATTTCATTCTTTTGTCAGCCTTTAAATGGAATATACATTGTGAGTGAAAAAAATTATAAGAGAGTAGCAGCAGAATACCATTAGGTAGTATAAATTTAACCAAATATTTATGAAACCAAATGAGGCTCTGATCAGATTCAAAACGGGGATTACAGCCTTTGTTGCTTCAAATCCTATAACCCCTCTAATTCAAGTTCAGATTCAAAACTACCAATATTCACCTTGGATCAGTTTTGAAATTAATCACAACGGACAAAATATCCCTCAAAGAAGAGAAGGTGATAGCAGAGAAGAGATGTCAAGTGTCAGGAAGAAAATAATAAAATTATCGTTGTCCTTGTTCTTTTTTACACTGTGTTTTTAGGGTAAAAAAACAAAAAAAAAAAACTTATGATATTAACTTAAAAATACTTCTATAAAAATTAAGTTTTTTTTCTTCTTGCAGGCCACTTAAACTTATACCTTATTTGCTTGGCTCATACTAACATCCGATTGTGATATCCTTGTGTTAGATGATTCCATTCCATAAACAATTTAGGAATATTGTGCATGAAGCAGATGAATGCCAAATCATAGAAAATAATGTCAAGTTAACAGATGGAATTTTTTTATAATTTCAAAACAGAGAGTACCTGAAATCTAGTAGGTGGTCTGATAAGACATTGCTGTCTCTATATTTTGAAATTGCTCATGAAGCTTATTGTAACAGGTGATTAGGCTGAGACAGTAAAATTTGAAATAATTACAACTTGAAAGCATCGACTAAAAGGATATATTACATTACATATACTAGATTGTTAATATCTTTCATATTGACAATTTCCTCGTGTATTGCCCCCCCCCCCTCATTTGTTAAGCTATGTTAAAATTCAAAAAGGGAATGAACATTACACTTTCAAAATAAACTTGAAGAGTAACAAAATTTACTTTGCTAATTTTAGAAAATCGAATCTAATGTAAAAATTATATAGGCTAAGGGTTATTCCACGTGAAGACACCCAATATTAGAAAAAATTGTTGCTCCATAGTAACAGATTTTTTAAAAAAAATTACCACTAAAACTTATGCTGGTGAAACCCTCATATATCAATTTTAAAAACATTTTGTCCATTATTGGCTGAGATGTGGACATTTGAAAAACGGTCATTTTTATCAAATTTTGGCCATCTTGGATTTGACACTACTGTGAAAAATTGCAATAACTTGAGAAATAATGGTTCAAATTCAACAATTTTAGTATCAATTTGAAGCTATTTATATGAAGAATATAAATCCAGTGTTTAAATAAAATTAAATATATGCTTTACTATATTTTTACATGGAAAATGAAAAAAATCATCTTCAAAATTTAGCCAAATTTAATGGGCTGCAAAAAAAAAAAAAAAAAATAGCCCAGCGTATTTTTTTTATGAAACTTGGTAGAAACACTAATCAATATGTGTCCTTTAAGCATAAAAAAAATTAGGAAGGTAATATTTCTTAACTAAATTTTTTTTTTTTTTAAATCCAGTCTATTGAGGTATAAAACTCCTTGTTGCTGTAATATGCTAGTGAAAAGGTTTCTAAAAAATAAAGTTTTCATTCTTATATTTTATTATCTTAATTTTAAATAATAAAAAAGTCTCTACTATACTAAAACAATACATTTATAGCAATATTCAAAAATTGCATCATAAAGATTTATTGGACCATCTAAATTTTGCTCATTATGCCCAAGAGAATGTGTGACTGCTAGAAATGAAGGTATTCATTCTTTGTGTGCTTGCATATATCATCAAAATATTAAACTCATGCTTCATGCTCTTCATATTCGTGACTATATTTCACTGTTAAGAAAACTGGTTTGTTCCTCTGAATCCGAAAAGTGAATGGTACACAGATGTGATAACTGTCCATCTGTAGAAATTCGGAAAGAAGAATTAATGTTTACGAATGAATTAGAAATGATTAATGAAATTTCTTACAAACAGTGGGTGAAAACTGATGGTGCAGAACTGAAAACAATGATTACATCAGTTGATGAATTTGTTGAAAATTTAGTTGCAAAACTGTCTACATTATACACCCATCACTTCTTCACAAAGCTCAGAGTAAGTACTTTATTAAAACAAAGGATGAATTGATTGAAGGTACTGCTATTATTCTAGCAAATTTTTCTGAAAACTATATTTGTATTATGCAGGATGCTATCCAAAGTGTTGATTGGAAGAAAGAGCAGGTGGCAATTCATCCCTTTCCAGCACATGTAAAGCACACTGATAAAGATAAGTTGAAATATATTCCTATGTGTGTAATTAGTGACCATTTGCTCCACGACACAACAACATTTTGAACTTTCCAAAAAGTAATTGATCAGGATTTAATTAAAGAAGTGCCACAAATTAAATACATAAAGTATTTCAGTGATGGATCATCAGCTCAATATAAAAATTTTAAAAACTTTATAAATCTCTGTCACCTTGAAAAATATCATGGTATGAAAGCTGAATGGCATTTTTTTGCATCTTGCCATAGGAAAGGAGCTTGTGATGTTCCATGAATGTATCATAAAATGCATGGCAATCAAAGCAAGCCTTCAGCGACCATATAAAGACCAAATATTCAATGCTTCCGATTTGTATAAATTTACGAAGGATTCTACTAAAGGAATCAAAACTTTTGTAGAAAAATCTGAAATTGAGATTTCCTACTGTCAATTAGCAATGAGGTATCAAACCGTATATACAATTAAAGGAACAAGGTCAAATCATAGCTTTGTTCCTATAAACGAAACACAATTATTAGTTTCCAGGGTATCATCAGGTTCCACCACAACATTCATTGCTACTTTAGGAAGCAAGATCATACCACTGACATTCCAGAATGAACAATATATTGCCTGCACATATGGAATTAACTGGTGGATTGTAAAAATTGTGGAGTGCTATGATGAATATAATGACTATAAAATTATGTTAATGCATCCTCATGGTTCAAGTGCATCGTATATGTGGCCGAAACCTTTGGATGTGTGTTGGATTCCATACGAACACATAATGAAAACTGTGTCTGCTCCCTCAGCTAACACAAGAAGAACATATAAAATAACACCTGAGAAAAATAACTCTATTGAACTATTACTGAAAAATTTCAAGGTGGATTAAATTCATTTATTTTTTCCGATGTTAAAAATAGTATGTATAGATTTCATTTATGCTTTTTAAAAATAATTTTGCATTATGTCCATTTACAGTTATTATATATAGTGGATATATATTTGAAGAAATATTTACCATTCCTATATTTTTTTTATATTTAAAACATGCAAATTATTGTTCCTTATAAGCTTAAAAGAACTATTTGTAAATTTCTTAACAGTTCATTAAAGCTGGTTATAATCTGAAGGTATTTTTTCACTTCTCATGTAATGAAAATATTAATTTAATATTGTTTTAATATTGAATTCATAATAATTGTTTTCACTTGAAGCAGAAAAAAACGAAGATTCAACACAAAAAATTATATGGCAAATTGCATCATTTAGAGCTAGTTCTAGATGATGCAATTTATGAAATAATTGCTATAAATGTATTTTTTGAGTATGGTAAATGCTTTTTTAATATTTAAAACTAAGATTATGAAATATAAGAATGGAAACTTATTTTTAGAAAGCGATTTACTAGCATATTCCAGCAACAAGAAGTTTCATACCTCGATATCCTGGGTTTTAAAAAAAAATTTTTAATTGTTAAGAAATATTACCTTCCTAATTTTTTTTATGCTTAAAGGACACATATTGATTAGTGTTTCTACCAAGTTTCAGAAAAAAATATGATGGGCCATTTTTTTACAGCCCATTAAATTTGGCTAAATTCTGAAGATGATTTTTTCATTTTCCATGTAAAAATATAGTGAAACATATATTTAAACACTGGATTTATATTCCTCATATAAATAGCTTCAAATTGATACCAAAATTGTTGAATTTGAACCATTATTTCTCAAGTTATTGCAATTTTTCACAGTAGTGCCAAATCCAAGATGGCCGAAATTTGATAAAAATGACTATTTTTCAAATGTCCATATCTCGGCTAATAATAGACAAAATGTTTTATAGATTGATATATGAGGGTTTCACCACCATAAGTTTTAGTGATAATTTATTTTAAAAAAATCTGCTACTATGGAGCAATACTCATTGGGTGTCTACACATGGAATGACCCCTAAATATACTTATAATTATATCTTTAACACGTTCACACCGGTGCTGCAATTCATGTTTCTCTCCCATGGGCAGCTACTCTAAGAGCACTTTGCTTTATCGGGCTGCACCGAACTAAAATGAAAAATGAGCTTTTTACCACAATGACGACCAATGCTGCTCTTTATATTTTTTAGCACTATTGCTCTAATATGTTTATAATATTGAGTTGAAATAAAATAAATCCTACTTTATCAATTATTATGTACATTAAATTTCCATTATTTTAATTTTTAATTATATGGAAATTTTTTCTCGTTACTAAACTAACTAAATTGTTGGTGGTATGCGCTGCCTGATGAAACATTCAAGTGTGAGCTACCAGTGGTACATGCCACCTGATGGGACATCTAAGTACGAGCCACCGGTGGTATGCGACAGCATGAACGTGTTAAATTATCAAATCTTTAAATGAGGTAGATATATTTTCATTCAAATTTCACAACAAAAATATTTTTAAAAAAGGGTCTCATGCATATGACATTACACAGAAATATGTTAAGATTACTATGCATAAGAAAAAACTCAATGAAAGAATGATATAAGTGATAAAAATAACAAAGAATTAAATATGAAACATTTACCTTAATGCCGCTTCGTTAAAGCATTTGTTACATACTAATACTTTAATATCTTCCCCATGTCCAGAGGATTTTATTCGCTTTCTACAACACTTTGAGCAGAATGAAAACCCACAAACTTCACAACCGACCTAAAAAAAAAACAAATTATATAACCAATTCATAAAAATATATTTTGATAGTAAGAATTTTCTTACAAATATATTTGCTATTGTGGCGTTCTATAGATTTGAGCCTCACCAAGATTGTTTGCAAGCATTCCACCTATATCATTTGTTTCATATGTATATACTTGTATATTAACTACAACCATGTGTTCATATTCATTTGTATATAATTGCCAATACCAGAAACAGTCTTCAGTGTCTTCTGTTAGCATAGAATAAACTAGTTTAGTTTACTTCAGTAGTTATGTCTCATTACACCTCCCTACAAGTGGTTACGCCGGACATGATCAGTTCCCCTGCTGCTTATTCCATGATACGACATAGGATGGAACTTGCTGATGCTTGGTTAATCGCATTTTCACAGCCTCGTAGGGATATTTGTTTCTTCTGAAGTATGATGAGAATTTTTTGGTTTCTACTTTTAACCGATTTTTTATGACTCTTGCAGGGTTTGAAGTTTGTGATGATCCTGCCACTGGTCAATTTCCAATTAAGGTGAAATATTTTTGTCTTAAGGTTTAAATTTTAAGAGGCTTTTCAAATTGTAAGTATCAAATCTTTTCGCTATAAATTGTTTGTACTGAATTTTATATATATTGAATTTGTGTTTCAAGCTTAGAGAGTAACTGTTGCACAATTTTTAAATGAATGAGAATAAGGAGGAAAAGCTGAATGGCTTAAGTCTTGAGTTGCATTCAGAGCACCTCCATTTTGGCAGAGTGACCCAGAAATTTGGTTCTGTCAGCTTGAATTGCAAATCAATATCATTGTGTGGTTTCTGCTTTGGACAGTTAAGTTTTGTCTGTAATTTTTAATATCATTTGTAATCCTTCTCAGACCAGAGGTTATGATACTTTGAAATAAAAAATCATTGAAATTTTTCAGTCAGAATCAGCGCAGTTGAAGTTGCTTTTACAATTAGGTGATAATCGACCATCCCAATTATTAGTTGAAATGCAGAATTTATCTGCTAGGCAACTAAATGATAATGTGTTATGTACCTTATGGCAGCAACGTTTGCCCAAACATGTTCAACAGATTTTGTCAATTTGTAAAGAACCTCTAGGCAAGTTAGCTATGGTTGCTGATAAAATTTGCAAAATATCTTGTTTTCAAGAGGTGTCAGAGTAAGACTCTGTATCAATTCGGGTATTGCACGACAAGATTTCGGTTTTAAGCGATAGTGTAGACAGACTCTCTAGGCAACAAGTGAGAAGCTTGTTTCGAGGTCGGAGAAATTGACGTTCACAATCTCGAAATCGAATCGCTGAAAACATAAGTACTGGTAGACTGTGTTGGTATCATTATCATTTCAGAAATAAGGCACGTATATATATAAATCCTTGTCGACATTCGGAAAACTGACTGCCACATCTGTAGCGGCGACAGATGGTAGGCACACGCATAGTTGCCTCTTTGTTAGTGATAAATTGTCAGGTTTCATATTTCTTGTGGACAATGGTGCAGCCGTTAACTGTTCTTCAAAAAGACTAGCTTCAACCAGTGACATTTTTATATGCTACTAATAATTCTCAAATTCAAACATTTGGTTTAAAGTGGTTAGAACTAGATCTCGGGTTGCGTCGTAGGTTCTCTATCAGGTTTATCATTGTAGGAGGTCTCACATCCTATAATTGGTTCAGATTTTTTGGAGTGTTTTGGATTACTAGTCTATGTTAAAAATCAAAGATTGAAAGTTTGACCAAACTGGTATCTGAGGAAATTTCTTGTCCTGAACCAACATTAGGTTTGACATTGGTTCCCACTCAGAATCATTATCAAGAACTAGTGGTAAAATAGCCTGGAATCCTAAATTGCATCCAAAATAATCACAGATCACATAGCGTGAAACATTGCATTGAGACAGTTGGACAACCAGTATTTTCAAAGGCATGGTGGTTATCACCTGAAAAGCTTTATGTGGTTATAAAGGAATTCTCCGAATTATTAAATAAGGGTATTAATCAACCATCCAAAAGCCTATATTGTTCCAAAGAAAGGTGGTGAATACAAAATATGCTGCGATTATCGTCGATTAAATGCTAGCACTGTCCCTGATCGATATCCAATACCCCATATCCAAGATTTCTCTCATAACTTGCATGGCAAGGAAGTTTTTTCGAAAATTAATTCAGTCAAGACATACAACCAAATACCCACTGAGAATTGCAATATTCCCAAAACAGTGGTTATAACACCAATAGGATATTTTGAGTACATATTTAGGCCATTTGGTTTACGTAATGCAACACAAACATTTCAATGTTTTATAGATAATGTATTACGCGATTTAGATTGTTGCATCACATACTTAGATGACATTTTCATTTTTTCAGAAGTGGAGGAACAGCATATGTTGAACTTGGATAGATAAATGATTAAGTGATATTGGTCTTGTAATTAACCTAAACAAATGTGTTTTCGGAGCATCCAAAGTTCATTTCTTGAGATACTTGGTTTCCAAAGACAGTATTCAGTTGTTGCCCAAGAAAGTTAAGGCACTTCTAGACTTCCCTGTACCGAAATTCATTGAACAGTTACGTAGATTTTTGGCTGGTACATTTTTATCACAGGTTCCTAAAAGATGCAGCTCAGATACAATCGTGTTTATATGACTTAACTAAGGTAAAACCATGAGGGATAAAACACCTCTTTTCTGGACTGAAAGGGAGAAAACTGCGTTTGAAAAAGGTAAAGAAAGAAATTGCAGATGATTCATTAGTGCATCCTTTACCCGACATAAAATTCTCTTGTTATAAATGCATCAGATTTTTCTATAGACACAGTTTTGCAACGAAGCGTAAATCAAGAAGTACAACCCTTAGGTTTTTGACGTAAACATACGTCCCTCCATAGTGGTCCAATAGTGTCGGGAAAGGGAAAAATTTATGATGCTTTTCGTGGTAAAGTTAAACGCTTATAGATCCACAAATGTCGACAGGCTTGAGGAACAAAATAATTTTCAAGCCATTCATTCATCAGTTGCTGTGTCATCCATGCCCGGGCATTTGACCAGTATATGACTGGAAACACTTTTACATTTTTAAAAGCCCTAGGCTTAGCTAATTTTCCAATAACAAAAAGCTTCGGTTTGTGTCTTCCGGCGGCGTTTCCACATCCTAAAATTGTGATTCGTTCTTTAGAATATTTTACACCTGCAATACCTTCGTCGCACATCATTGTACATGGTTAAATCCTTTCCCTCCCCAGACAGTTACGACCGGTTTCTGCTGACTCTGCGCGCTGATTTGTTAGATAAAAGTTAGGATTTTTTTTAGGGAGGGGGGAACAGAATGAAAAAGGTCCGGATTTGGGATCATTCCAGATTTGCGACGTTTGACTGTATTACATTTGAAAACAAGAATTATTTTTCCCGAAAAAAAAAAAAAAAAAACAACCAAAATCACGAGTCAGTCACATAAATTAACAGTTACAAAGGGCTACTCCAGTCACATAATCTAGGAGTCACAAAGAGTAATTTCAGTCATATAGCATCAGAGTCCACAAAGAGTAACTTTAGTCCCACATAGAGCTATTTTAGTCACAGAAAGTCACAGTTGAGTAAGGCAAGTAAGTTTACGCACCTCAATCCCAGCGTCCGTTTAGCAGAGACAGCCTTCAGTTGATGTTTTTTCTTTCACGTAAATAGAATAATGCTGAGCAGAAATACAGTACATAAAATACGGAATTGTTGGCTATTTACTCGGCCATAAAACACTTTCAGTACATGGTTGAGGGTCATAATTTTGTCGTTTACACTGACCATAAACCGCTTATTTATGCATTCTGACCAAAAGGGTGAGAAATGTTCTCTTCATCAGATTAGGCATTTAGAGTTTATAAGTTGTTGCTGATAGTTTCTCATGGATTTCAGAGATACACTTAACACAGTTGGGTGACATTAATTATGAGGACATGGCCAGTGCCCAGGAGAGCAATAAAGAACTTCACTCTTTCCTTGAGTCAGATTCTGGTCTTAAATTGAAGCCAGTGAGTATCTCGCAGGCAAAAAGTATTTTTTTGTGACGTTTCTTTGGGTACTGTAAGGCCTTATGTACCTAATAGTTTTCGATGGAGTAATTTTCTGGCTCTCCATTCATCGTCACCTTCTGGAGTGAGGGCTACTCTGGATTTGATAAAGCGAAGGTTTGTCTGGAAGTCAATGGCAAAAGACATTAAGGCATGGTGTAAGTCCTGTCTCCAATGCCAGAAGTCAAAGGTTGGAAGTCATATCAGAACTCCTTTTGGACAGTATGACCTTCTGAGTGACAGATTCTCTCACTAGGACATCTGCCTCCCTCCAGAGATTATAAATATGTCTAACATGTGTTGATGGTTTTTCTAGATGGCTAGAGGCACTTCCAATGGTTAATCAAACTGCTGCGATGGTAGCAGCAACTTTCTTTGCTGGCTGGGTTGCAAGATTTAGTGTTCCTGGAATCATCACCATCGATCAAGGTCGACAATTCAAATCAGAGTTATTTTCTTAGGATGCAAAAGACATGAACTGTGGACTACAATCTCAAGTGGAATGGTGCAGTCAAAAGATTCCACAGGAGCCTCAAAGGTGCTATCAAGTGTCATAAAACAGAACGCCAGTCAGAAGTTCTTCCTTTAATCCTATTGGGAATATGTTGTAGTTTAAAAGAAGACGTCACGCGACCCCAGCAGAGATGGTATATGGATGTACATTCTGTCTTCCTGGCAAATTTTTTTGGAATTCTTGGAATAATAAATATTTTTCAGGTTCAAATTTTTTGCAGCAGCTTCACCCAACTCCTTTGAGTGCACATGGTACAGCTCGTTCTACTTTTATAAGTAAGGATCTAATGAGTTCAAGCCAAATTTTCTACTGCAGATTGATAGTGTTCCAAGACCTCTCCAGCAACCTTACCAAGGACCTTTTCAGGTTATTTCAAGAACCGATAAATTTTTTCTCATAGACTTTAATGGTCAAAAGACAAATGTATCAATTGATAGGCTCAAGCCTGCATACATCTTGAAGCAGGAAGTCTCCAAGTCTCTGTACAGTCATCGGAGACTACAACTCGATCTGGCCGCAAGGTTCATTTTGTGTTGCCCTATCAAGCTTAATGAATACATCTTCCAAACTGACGGGGGAGTACTGTGGCATCCTATAGATTTGAACCTCACCAAGATTGTTTGCAAGCATTCCACCTATATCAATTTTTTTCATATGTAAATACTTGTATATTAACTACAACCATGTGTTCATATTTCATTTGTATATAATTGCCAATACCAGTAACAATCTTCAGTGTCTAAGTGTCTTCTATTAGTATAGAATAAACTTGTTTAGTTTACTTCAGGAGTTATGTCTCATTACACCTCCCTACACTATATGCTACTACAGTAAAACTGTTAATAATACTGTACTGATACTACAGCAAAATTGTCAGTACTGTCATTTACCACCAGCACCACATTGCTTTGCAATATGTCTCTTTGTTATGTAACAATGATAAACAATATTCACAAAGTAAAGTTGGAAAAATCGTTAAAACTTTTCCCATCATTCACTGTATCATTTCACAGTAAAATGAAAAATGTTACAATACCAACTCAATGAGTCTGAAGTTATTGATATTAATATCAAAAGTCAATCTGATATTAATTGAACAAAAAAATCTGAATTTAATTCGAATTTTAAATGGTATAATTTTAGTGTATGGATCCATAAAATGTTTAAATATATATGGTTCCTTTTTTTTTTTTTTACCTCAATAAAATTTTTGATGCATCATAAATAAAAGGTACATTAAATTTTTTTATTATTCTAATGTCATTAAATAAAATTTCATGAATGAAAGTAACAACTCAAAATTTTATTTCTATTTTACAATTATTAGTTTATTAGACATTAGCAAAATACTTCTTATCACAAGTTAGTCAAAAGTTAATAGGAGAAATTGCACAGGTAAAAGAAATATTAAAAAAATAACAAAACATTACTTGATCACAGTTGATTAAGATCTAACAGTGAATACTCTTCTAAGGAAATTCAAAGACAAGTTCTTTTTCAGTATACGTGCATTAAATGTTTCAAGTTTTATTTCACTCAGATAATTCTTTTACATAGAGGTCTTTACATATATTTAGAACAGAAAAAATATAGACAATGCATTTAATTTTTTTAAAAAATATTATATTTGACCCTCATATTTTAAAACTAGATTTATTCTAGTTTAATGTTAATTATCTTCAACAGACATTATTGCTTTCAAGTACGAAAGTAAATTACTCCAAACTTACACAATACCAGCTTTTAAACTCATGCCAAATTTGGGTTGAATGGGATTTAGTTTATTGCTTAGTGATGAAATTTTTTCTGTCCAATAAACGTACCTTAAACATTTCACATTCATAAAACTCATAGAGAAGAGCACCAATTTGGCAATTTTGAAAATCATGTCAAGCAGTGAGCTAAGGCACATTTTACCTGGATTTTTTTATTTTACATCTCACTATCATAAGAAAATACAAGCAATACACACAAACAACATAAATAGCATAAGACACTCTATAATATTGCTAAGATATCAGGATATTGTATACGGCATTCAGAATAACAAACAAAATCGTAAAAATACTGCATGATTTCTTTGTGCTAATTGGGTATATAATACATAATACATTAAATAGAACACATATAAAAAAACAGCAAAGAAGGTTGAATAATTTACCTCTTTTTTGAGAAAACCGAATTCAGAGCTACAGCTATAGCAAGACATTTCAAGATCAATAATCTAAAAAAAAAAAAATGAAAATTTCACGATTCAGAATTAAAGCTAAAAAAAATATATACAGCAAATGTGTTTCTATTAATAACAAATAATATAAGTCTATTAATATTCCTTTTTATGTCTTCAATCTACTTCATAAGAAAATCCAACTATGTTGGTCTTTCAAGCCGTAATTATTTTAGCATAAAAAATACATATCTTCCAACCTACGATACATTTACTGCATGAAATGATAATTGAAATAAATTTCAGCGAAGTAGAGTGAATTTAAGTCTAGACTTAAGAACGCGGTAAAAAGTAAAGATTTTAAATGATGCTACATTCACTGAAAGGCATTCATTCTACGGAATAAACATTATTTTCAAATGCTCTTCAAAAAACAGCAAAATTAGTACTAACTTCAATTTATTTTAATCGTCAGATTATTTTTCTCTTTTGATAAATCTGAGAAGGAGTTGCACACTTATTGTAAGGGATATAATTCTCTTTCTTGTTCACATTTTGTCCAAATTATTCCCATTGACGTACAGTATTATTTCATAATCAAAACATACAAGAGGAGGTTTTTATCACAGAGAAGGTTTCGTTTTTGTGACGTAATGCACAATTTTAATGCAGCTCAAAATCCTTTCTATTATTTCAAAATATATTATTCTTTTTTGAATAAAATCTAGTATATGAAGAATAAATTCCTGTTTTTCAAAATGAATAGATTCGTTATTGAAATTTCGTTGCCAAGAAGTAAGTACTGTCGTGAGATCACTTCTGTGGACAGACCCGAAATAAGAAATCTCATATTTAGGAATATTATGAATATATTATAATATGTAGATTATTATACATTTAAATAATAAATTAAGTATGTTATGTTTCGTAATAAGAAAAAATAAATCAAAGATGAAATAAAAATATATCGATAAATTTCTTTTGATTATGGCAACAATATAACTCATGTGCAATGTAGAATATGTGAAGTCGGTTCTCATTGGTTAAAAATCATGATTCTCACTTTTTATTGGTTTGGAGGCTATCTATAAAGCATAATTTTGACATGCTCGTGTTTGTTTGCGTTGTAAGTTGTTTCGATACGTGGTTGGTGCATCGCATGTAGATCAGTCTTTCAAAAAATTATACATATGTGTATTTACTTTGAATCTATTTCAAGTTTTGTGTCAACAATTCCTGTTTGATAAGTTAGTATAAAATTTATCGCTTTCTCCTTTAGACGGATTGTCATGAGCTTAATGCTGATTTTCGAATTGGTGAACTAAACTTCTTGCTTGTATTATATCAAAAATTCAGTTTGACAGCCTTTTATCATCATTAATGTATTTACTAACGTCATTATAATCGCTTACTTCAACAATTTTGTTGATTAGAAAGCACATTTTCCCCACCTCCAAGTTCGTTGGATTTAAAGTAAATAAATGACTGGTTTTATTATAAATTTCATGTCGTTCTAAAACCCCAAGAAATATATGTTGAAAACAATTCCGAGAATCAATAGTGTTGGAAATGCGTGGAATAAACGAAATAATTAAGGTACAGGATCAGGAAAAACGCGTACTAGTGGAGACCGGAGAGAGCAACAGAAAGAAAAGAAGCTGATACTTGAATTGTTATGTAAAACGTAAACGGGAGAGTGACAGGACAGTAGCTCAAAAGAACGAAAAAGGTGTTGACAAAATGCAGCCAATGTAATATATTTATGTCTTGCATGTTTTACGGAAAGACACTGAACATAGTTTATCCTATTTGCTCTTTTTTTTGCCAAGGTCACCAATGATGCTCATGGCATAGAACTTATAACGCATTAACAGTGCTATGAGCATCATCGATGGTCTTGCTATATTTTTGTGAACTTATTCTGAACTATATATACTGCACTTATTTTGCAAACAATTAGTCTTCAAGTTTTGTGCCCCAGTGATCACTGTAACTTCCTATTGGGGCAGTGAATGTATGAACCCTCAACTGGGGAGGTGCAGTCTAACAGTCTGCTAAAGATGGTTCCCCATCACCCTTACTTTATTTTAATTCAATTGATTTGTCCTGTATCTTCTCATTCCATGATCTTGAATGCACGTGTACTTTTTCTTTAAGTTTCGATGGCTGCTTTTTTTATATTCCAGTTATTTGTCTAGCAGACTGCACCTCCCTGCTTGTAGACTTTTTTAGATTCTTTCAGCCAAATAATTTGTTTGTGTCATTTTGAAATGTGCATTAAATATAATTTTTAAGAATACTTCTGTATCTTCCATAACATTGTATTTACAAAACATATTTTAAAGATTTTAATTTAACATTGATGATAAAAATATTTAAAAAGTATGATCTGTAGCCGAATTTTTACCATAAATATATAGACTGTAAAAATATAAACATAAAAATAGCGATGCAACTGAAAAATATTCTACTCGGCAAGCATAATAAAAACTCTTAAGTGGTCATAAACAAATCCCAGATTGAATATCAAAATTAATTATCTTTTGGAAGATCGCAAGGGTTGTTGCGCAATACTCGCGCCTCCAATTCTCCTGCACTTGATATTATGTAATCGGAATCAACATCTGCCGGTATTTGGAGAGTAAATAAATAAAGGAAAAGAAAGAGACTTACCAATCTGGAGTAACCCCCAAGAGCTTTTATTTTTTTACCGATTCTGTCCCTTTACCTCTTTTTTTTTGGCTGTCGATTTTGTTTTTAGGTCTTGTTTTTCAGCGAAAGGTGAGGACCTATTATTAATTTTTTGGTTCTCACTTTTGCTTTTAAACCTCTCCTCCTCTCTAAAACAAGCCTGTGTAAATCACAGTACTGTATATATATATATTTTTTTTTTTTCTTTCTACGCCCCTCCGTGCAGAACAAACGTTGCATTCCAGAAATAAATTGTCCGCCTGAATGGAACAGTGCGCGTTTGTGCTCAATTTTGGCATGCAGATGTAAAATTTTTAGAAACTCATTTTTAAATTTTTCCGGTGAATTGAGAATATGGCTCTTGTGCCAGAAAACACAACACAACCAACCAACCGGTTAGTTGAGCTTTCCGGATACTTGAACGCCGGATAATCGAGAGTTTACTGTAATGTGATACTTTGTCTTTGAAATGTAACTTGCAGAATATTTCTTTAAAAATTACACATTTTCTGATGTGATAAATATATTAAGTTTGACGGATTTGTTGAAAGTTATGCATACAGTAATTTCTCTTACAATTCTATAAATATTGTGTTTAAAGTTGTGTAAAATTTTAACGGGACGAGACAGACTGAAATCTTATTGTTAGAAAGAATTAAAAATGTTTGTTATAGGAATTATTATTTTAAAAATTTCATAGATTGATATTTTTAATGACAATCTTAAGATTTGACTGTCTTATGATGAATGCTAAATGAATGAACACTTCATCATATTCAAGTATACAAAATTGGTTTCTCTGTCATACATTTTTTTTTTTTCTTAACCTTTCATCGGGCACATTTAATCTGCAAGATGAAGCGCCCATACTTTTTTGTACCCAAGTGCAGGTTTTACCGAAAAAAGTGTGGGACCTCCAGTAGGGTGGTTTTGAAAAGCAATCTGTTTCTGGTTCCTTATCACTTGCAGTATGGCGTGATTTTTTTCTCTAGTGTTCTTTTGATGTATGTGAGTGGCGTGTTAATTTTGTAGGTGAGTTGCACCCGATTACGTTTTTATTTTTGATATGCCAAAGTTTTTCTATTTTTTTGTATATACTGTTGACGCTCATTATAACGACCCTCTGCGTCCCACAGCGAAAGGTCTTTATAATGAGTGGTCGCTATAGTCGATATTTTTAAAAAATGTACACATGCTCGCTCAGCAGTTCCGTATAAATAGGCAATTTTTAAAGAGATTCTAACTAAATAGTCAAATTATTTTTTATCATTGGTATTAAAAATAAAATGTTATCAATTAAAAATATATTTCTAAAACAGATTTTAAAGTGGAAAATAAAGGGTGTTATATACTTACAGAACATTTATTTTCTAAAGAAAAAATCAGAAATGGTTGCTTGTCTTTTCTGCATATGTGATTTTTGCAAAACATAATTTTCAATTTCAGTTAAAGATGATAAATAATGTTCTGTATTTTCTTGCTTTTCAAAAAAGCATTTTAAAGTCTCAATAGCACTTGAAACATTTTTTTATTCTAGGCTTTTCTTATTTCCGCACTGTGGCGAGTGGTAATTCCACCCTACACTGTAACACTGAAGACTACATCTATGAAGCTTGGCAATACAATAATCAAGGTCATTTACATTTAGAAACATGTTCTTTTTGGAAAAATACCGGGAAGAGTGTCCGCTGAATTCATATGTTGTATTGGGATTAGATGACGCTGGACGGTCGTTATACCGAAAGTGAAATAACATAGTCCATAAGGAAACACAGTTGAGGATTTTATCACTGGTTATAATGTGTGGTCGTTATAACAAGTGTCGACTGTACCTTCAAAAGTTCATATAGCTGTGTCCCAGTCCTTAATTCAATGATGTTGATTGTTATTTCCAACATATTATTTCAAAAATGTCGAAATGCTCTGAATGACAACAGTTGTCATTTCTAGGGAACCTCTCAGGAAAACAGATGTTAACTCCCTCCTAAATACCTGGACATTGTGTTAGTTGAAACTGCAAGGAAATACGAAGAAATTATTTAAAAAGGCATAGATTTATATGACCAAATAGTTCAGTTTAATAAGCTTTTCCTTAAGCCTAAGCAAAAATTTAACTTTTAATCTCACAGATGAGTTGCGCCCAATGGAAGGTTAAAGCATTACTTAATCATATGTTTTATGTAAAATAATTTTCAACCGATAGTGATCAATTCAGTTCTTAATATATATCTATAGTTTATACGCAATTTTTTCTTTTAGCCTTAAAGGATTTCATCATTAAAAATATACTATGACTAGTGTGACGAAGAAAAAATTTGTGAGAACAGAAGTTTTAAACACATATGATCTTCCTACAAATGAACAAAAAATAGTGAAGGTGAGTTTGATGTCTTTATCAATATTACAGAATAATCTGTAATAGTTATTCAATTTTTTAAATTAGATATATTATACATGTTATAAGGTTATCTTAAAATGGTTTAATATTTTTAAAAGATTATTCAAAAAATTTAATGTTAAAAAAATGTTAGCTTTGCGATGTTAGATTTTTAAGACAATTTTAAATATCTTACTTTGTCCAAAGAATAATTTAAATCCCTCTTTCCTTTTATATTTTAAATGACGCTAAAGTTTCCTGAAAATAGGAATGTGATAATTTACCTCAGAAGTGCTCTTACTTTTGAAAAATATGCTACAGCATATTTATATCTGTATAAACTGAAACATCCTATGTATTGTATACGGATTTAGTACCAATTCATCTGTATAGTATTTATATTATATATAGTATTTAGTAATAGCGAAATGGGTATGTTTAGCATTTTTCAATATTACAGTCTTCTGTTGGAAACTTGACTGAGGTGAAGGCTTATTAATAGAGCTTGATGGCTAATATTTTTAATCGTCTTATTAGCATTTTGATGTTAGTGTTTTCTTTTGATTATTTGCATTTATGTACTTTTCTCATTGGTTCTTTGTTTGGGAGTTCGGGCTATGAGAAGCTATGTTTGCCGTAATGCTAGCTTCTTACAGAAAATTTCCCAAATATTATTTTGAATCCATTTCGAATAGTTCTTAGCCCTTGAAAAAGTGGACTAGAATGGATTCCTTGTTTTGTTTGTGGTTGTATTCAATCCACTCCAAGTTTATTTCTCTATTTATTTTTGGCTATCTCTGTATGATCTTGATTTCTATTGTTCTCTGTTTTTTGTTTTGCTGCTGCAATTGCGCACTACTTAAACATTGTCTTCATTTTATCTATTTTTTCCTAAATTTTACTCTCTAAATTTTATTGTGTATTAAAATATTTTTTGTTCTAGTTTAAATTTTGATATCTTTTTAAAATTTGTTCTATTTTTTTCTTGTTGATTGTTTATATGCTCTTGACTGAGGTGACTGTTTTTTGTTTTAAAAGTTGATATGGTTGGTCTTCTGCTTCATAAATAAACCCCTTATGTTGATATTTTTTAAATTCTCTACAGATGAAGCCATTTTCTATATTGTTACTTTATTTCATTCAATACACTTTTTCGTTTGGAATATACAAACTTACTATGTTTATTTGAATTAAATGTACTTCAAATAGATTTTATTTTGGTATTAATTTCTTCTCTCCTGTTTTTAGGTTTTGCGAAGCTGTGGCAATAATTTGCATGAAGTTGTTACTCCTGAAGGAGATAAATTTTTAGCAAGTATGCCTACAAAATTCAGAAAATATGTGTGGTTAAAAAAAAGAAATAAAAATAATTTTTTTATTTTTTTTTTTTTTTTTTTCAGAGTGCATTGAATGTTCTTTTTTATATGTGCGATGGAAAAAATTTCTTGCATTGATGTAACAGAAACATGTTCAAGTACTCTGTTTCGGGACTGCACAGTGTATATTAGAGTGTCTAAAAGAAACTATTTTTTGATAAACATTGCTTCTTAGGGTTTTCCCATTCCTTTTTGCCCTAATAGAGTAGATGAAGTTTCAGCTGTCTAAGTTAACAGTAGGGTTTACCTGCAAGTCCCTAAAATTTGAAAAAGTTCTTAAAATGTAAAATTTTTAGAAATTTTATATGCTTGCTAATGAGTTGAAACTGATTTATATATATATTTTTTTTCTATAGACATGTTTACTTAGAATATAAACACAAATAAGTATTAACTGTAACCTTAGCCACTTATGATTTGAGGGGGAAAAAAGTATAAAATGATGAAAATTTGTACTAATTCTGTATTATTGCTTTTTAGAAACACCATACAACAGTTACTGTATATTCATAATAACAGCTTAAAAATTTACTAAGTTATTACTACTTATCCTAAAATGTTATAAAAGGATATAAAAATGAATGCATTGATAAGTGAAAATCTACAATTTTATTTCGCAGTTTAACACGTACCATTAAGAAAAGGATTAAATACTCACAGTAGTTAATTTTCTTAATAACTTGTAAAAATTCCAATCAGTGTGAAATAATCTCATGTCATCACTTTAAGTACATTAAATTTCATTCAAACATTACTTCTTCAAGCGAGGAGTTTTTTTCTTCCTTACTTTCTTTAGATTTTGAGACTGTTCTTCATTTTGGTTATTGATTGACCGCGATGCCTACTACTCTTAAGTTCTTTAAAAAAAAAAAATTCATTTCTTCACTAAATCAGCGAACAGGTTTAGTGGCATCTATAGTTAAAGAGGGTGATGTTAATATTGATGATTTGGGTCTTGAAACTGTGAGAAGAATAAGCAACGTTAGAACCGATATAACCCAAAGCATAGAAGCTAACTTCACTACACTCAAAAACTGTTTTATACTAGGATTTTAAAATTATGACAGATCAAGGCAAAGTAGTTTTTGATAGACTTTCCATTCTAATTTCTGGTGTCCCAGGTTTTAAAGAATCTAAACTTTTGATTGTTCCAGCTGTACTAGATGGAACGGCAGAGTAACAAACAAATAAAATGTTTGAGATAGTTGAAGAGTGGAGATTGTCTGAAAATATTTCTGCTCTTTATTTTGATACTTCATCTTCAAACATTAGATGGAAGAATGGTGCATGTGTCTAGTTAGAGAATCATTTGAAAAGGAAGTTATTGTTTTTGGTGTGTAGACGCCATGTTTTTGAACTGCTTGAAGTACTGCGTGGAAATCAGTTTTCAGTATATCAATGAGTCCGGATCACATCGAGTTTAAATAGTTTCAAGAAAAATGGCAAACGCGTAAAATTTGCAAGGAGCAACTCAAAAAGTTGCAATTCGAGGACCATAAACTGATAGGCTTAAAAGAAGAGACCGTCTCCTTCCTCACAATGGTCGTCAATGAAGAGAAAAATCTGCTTCTTTGAGGTGACTACAGGGTATGTGCTGAAATTATTTTAATTACTTTACTCGGCAAAGATGTATGCTTTTAGTAAGTAATTCGAATATGACAATGGCAAAAATCCAAAAACTGCATCAAATATGTTTAATGCTTTGATTTTTGTTAAGGTTTAGTTAAATGTCCAAAAAGCTGCAAGTGCTCCTATAAATGATATGATCCTTTGGAAGTCCTGGAACATGTACCCTAGGGTTGCCCGAGCTGCCCTTTTACTTTAAGCAGATCTGCTAACTCTCCTGCTTTTGGTGGGAGTCTCCAGCTTTTTAACAATTTCTCCCATCTCCTAATTCTCAGATTTCCTCCCACTTTTTAGTATTTTTGAGAAATTGGAACAAATAAGTAGTAATGAAAGAGTGGCGAAAGAAAAATCCATTGTTGCCACGACCACATTATCCTCAAATTGTGAAAAAATTGTGTTGAAAGTGTGACTTCATTCTGCTACGGATTCTTCATTAGCTCTTTCCCCGTGGTATCATGTCCAGGCTAGTGACTATTGCCCGTGGTTTTCGCCACATGCGCTGCTTTGACTATTCAGCACGCTAAGGAGGAAACAGGGAGAATTTGTTTACCTCTTCTGCATGTCATGTTAGGGTTATCGCCAAAATATTTTTTTGTGCATGCATTTCTTTTTCCTCCAGTCCAGATCTGATATCATTGAAAGAATCTAAAAAGAAATACCAGACTGTATTTACCAAGGCCTGTTCCGAGGAATATTCGTTTATTATCAGTTCGAAGAAAGATAAATCATATGCATTTTGTACCATTTGCACGTGTGATTTTTCAATTGGTTCTAGAGGCAAGTATGACATTGGTAAACATATCACATGGCAAAAGCATCACGGTAATGTTCAGATAATAGGCACGAATAAAAAAATAGATTTTGTGAATAAACAAAATGATCATGGTGTTTTTATTTAAGCAGAATCATTTACCACATTTATTGTGAAACACAATCTTCCAATTGCATGTGCTGATCATGCTGGACCTTTGTTCCGGAAAGCGAGACCTCAAAAATGTATGGCTGTGCATGTATAAAAACCTCGGCAATCATTGCAGAAATGGGGGTAAAACTGAGAAAAATGCTATTATTTCTACATTAAAGAAGATGCCATTTTTCATTGCTACTGATGGTAGCAATAAAAGTGATTTTAAATTATATCTGGTGGTGACATTCCATAATGAAGAAACTCAAAAAATTGAATCGAGTTTGTTGTCAACTTCTGCACTAGAAGGTGACAGCACAGGAGTTAATATTGCCAATCTGATATTAAATGAATTGAAGTCTAACAATATTCCATTAGAAAATTGTTTGGCATGAAGTGCAGATATTGCACCAGTGATGATAGGAAAAAAGGTCAGTGTTGCAGGCATTTTATCAAATGAAATTAAGCATTTGGTTTTCCATGTCACCTAATCAATTTGGCGGCTGAGAAGGGTGCATCCTGTCTCCTTACAAATATTGAAGATTTTCTCATTGATATATATTTTTATCTGGAGAAAAGCTCTAAACGAAAAGAAAAATTTTGAAGTTTCGATCCATGCATGATGCTGAAAGTAGAAAAACGTTAAAGCATGAGTGCACACGTTTGCTTTCTTTAAGTCATTGTTTAGCAAGGTTAGTTGAGTAATGGAATCCATTGAAATCTTTTTTAAGAACAGAAAAGCAGCGCTAGTGGATTGAGAGACTATAAAATCCTCAAATTAAATTGGTCCTGTTTAAGCTAACCTAGGTCTGAAATTGGAAAGGAAAAGAAGTTTGTACCCAAGGAGAAAACAAGTTCAGGTGAAAGGAGTTCAAATACAATTGCATCATCTGAAGTTAAGAAGAAAAGTGTCCAAACAGAACCTGCTATTCAAATAAAAGGTACAGATTCATTTGCTTCATCTGAATCAAAGGTATCAAAACTTAAAAAAATAAAATTATCACATGAAGTAAAGAATTCAGTCAGAAACTCGTGGGATTATCTCGTGTGAAGAAAGATTGTTTTTATTTATTTCATCATATTTTAATAAGCAGCATGGTTTTTCTTGTTAAACACCCTGCCTTTGTTCGAAATTCCAAAAACCGAACTGCAGTCAACAACATCCCATATTTATATCTTGCGTAAATTGTTACTGGATATGTGCTGAAAACATTTTTTTCAAAGTTCGTTTTGCCATCCATTGTTAAATCAGCTAAAAATTGATTTGACGTCAATTGTAAAGAAACACTAATCAAAAGAGCGATTCTGATTTAGTAATTGGTTATTCTGCTTCTAAAATTGTTGAAACTTTGAAGCCTGATAAAAAAGGTCTTTTTCTCGACAATTGGACTCTATTTCACAACTGTATGTGATTATATTAAATGTACATTTCCTTTTGTAAGTAATATCCCTTTGAATGCTGAAGTTGCTGATATTAATTCAATTGTGGATGCTTCATTTGCCAGCTTAAAATTTTTTGTTGACATGTTTTCCTTGTCTTTTAGTGCTGCTATTAGCCGAGAGCAACTTGTAACGCAGCTGGCTGTAAAATTGGCTGTGCCGCCAGTTGCCGAAGTATTTTAAAACGTGGCAGCTGGTGGCATAGTTTTGAAATAATTGTGGGAAATAGTCACTTGAGTGTATGGCGTCCAAGGAAAAACTGCCTCTCCTTGACTGATATCATCAACTGACTAGATGATATTATACATTGTTTGATCTAGGACAGTAAATTTTTCAGTTGTATTCACATACTAATGCATTCCATGACAAATTAGTATCTTAGTTAATTATTGTTTATGAAACAGTTTTGATACTTCTTTGTACGCTAACAAAATGTATAGCTCAGATTTATTTAAAATAAATTTAATTGGCAAAATATTAAGGTTAGTTTTTAAAAAATAACGTCCAAATCTCGAAACGGCTTCTAAACTCGTAGGCCTCGGGTTCGGGATTCATTTCATTATGTTGATGAAGTTCTCTTAGTGAATGTTCAAAAGTAAAATTCATTTTTTTAACTACTAAAAACTTTGAATATTACTGTCTCTTGATGGTAGTTTTATGTTGTGCCTTTAAGTATTTGGAAAACAGAAAAATATACAAATTTATCGAATTAAAACCGTGAAAATTGATTGTGAAGTCGATGGTGACACAATTATTTTTTCTTTGGTTGCTTTAATTTCCTATTGTCATAATGTTAAAATGTTGTCTGTAATTCTAATTTATTTTAGTTGATTTGAATTGTGAATGAAATTCTTCATGTCTTTTCAAAAAAGCTATGAGCATGTTTGATATGAATTGTATCATTCATTTTAAAGTTTTAGTGTACGATTGTTTTATTTTGTCAAATTGGTCTATAATATTTATTAGTTAAAGCTAATTACTTCTTTATAAATATTTGAAATTTATAATTATTATTACTTTGTTTACTCGTAGTTCTGTGAACGGTGAACTATTTTGTTTTCAAAATAATAGTAATTTTCAAAATAATAATAATAATAGCTTTTTTGAAACTAGCAGCAAATAAAGTATTTATAAAAACAACTAATTAAGTATATGAATATTGATTTAAACGTGAAATGGTATATTATCTTAATATAAATAAAATTAATTTAAAGTTAGAAAATAGCTTTTCAGCGACGCAAATTTCATTTATGTACAATTTATTTCTTACATTTTAATAATTTTGTCAAAATTAATAATCACACACAATTATATATCAGGAATCCACCTCAAGAATGAAGTCTTCATATTAATCTTGTTTTTCAAACAATTTCATTAAGTCTTTCATCTGTTGCTTTCCTGATTCCTTGGCCATTTTTTAAAAAATATCACAAAAAAGCAAATGCAATAGACAGCTAAATGAAGTACTATAGACCCGAGATCAGATTTCCGAAGGATGTATCATATGCGCACGCAGCTACATTAGATGATCAGTAGCACCACCGGTTCCTTCGGCTAATAGGCTCCTTTTACTACAATGTTCCATCAAACGTCTGGGTCACCGAATGTTGCTGGTGTTGTTGCCGGCTAGGGAAACAGGCGGCAACATGTTGTTCTGCTGTGCCACCGATCACTGTCGGCTAATAGGATCCATTGGATATAATGGCAGGCGACTCGCATGACTAATAGCGGCCTTAACCTTACAACATATGAACTTTGGTACAGCTATTGATTCCTTACAGAATGCATTTTGTTCATTTCAGATGGATGATTAACCAGATGTAATGAAAGAAAACAATATATGTATACAAGGGTCAAAGGTTGGAAAATTATGGGTCCTGATGGAAAATTAATGTATGAAATTTTGTCAAAAGTTATTATTGGAATTTTGACCATCCCGCACAGCAATGCAGAGTATTATTCTAGACAAGGGGAAGACACTTATGAACTTTCTAAATCCAAAAGTTAATTAAACAGTCAGTTAATTGGAAATTAACCGAAACCGTTTTTCTGCAGTAACTTCGGAGCAAATTATCCCTCAAAAACTATTTTTATATTATCTTCAGATTTTTACCTTTTCAATTATACTAATGTTATGTGCATGACACTTCAATTGTTATTAATTTTTCAAAATTTATTAAATTAACTGCAGATGATTTTGAAATAATTCAAATTTATAGCTGCTCCGTTGCTAGGCAACAGTTAGACTTTGAACTAATTTACCTTTGTTTCTGATATCTTTGCTTATTTTATGTAAGACAAGAGATCATCAACTTTTAAAGCTCTAATCTTATTAAAATTTCAGTTAATTGGAAATTAAGCAAGATATGGCATTTTCCATGATATTTTTCGAAAATATGTATTGTGTCACAAAAACTATTTTTACACATATTTAAAGTTCAAAAAAATATCTTTTCATGACACAGGTTTCATTTCCGTTCAATTCGTTGTCCTCGTTTTAAAAATTTTTCAAAAATTAAATTATGTATAAAATTTACAATTTATAACTTTTATTATTGGTGAAGAACAAGAATACACAAGAACATGTTGCTATCTCACCAGGGTTGTCGATTTTTTTGATTTTTTTCAAAAAAATCGATTTATTTGATTTAAATCAAGATTTTTTTGATTTTAATGATTTTTTTTAAAAACTATATATATATATTTAACATTTGTATATTAGACAATGAGTGTTACAGTCATAGACTTATATATATATAACAACATACCAGTTATTAAGGTGTACTTTCTTTAAAAAAAAACAAATTCAAAAAATTTAATTAAAAAATGTAACAACTATTTAAAAAATATTTGTGAACTACAATATAACAATAATATACTTTTAAAATATAAGACAATTTTACTAAGGAAAATAGGAACAATATAATAAAAATTGTCATTTCTTGTCTATAGATATATTATTGTATGTTAGAATGCTATGGAATTTTACACTCAGCTGTTCATTTGTTTTATTACAAACACAAGTTTTGAAGCTTTCTCTACTCCTAATCTATTTGACCCAAAACATTAAATTAAAAAAAAAATTCTCGATAAAATTTTAAATTCAGGCTTCAAGGTGCATTGAGTCACCATCAGGACTACCTGTGCGCCAAATTTCATGACTGTAAGTGTGATAGATTCGTCTGGACATTGCGCACAAGTTCGCAAACATTGCCTTTTATAAGTATAGATCATAGTTTAAAATGCACTATGTAGATGTTTGTGTATCTTTTGGAGCATTTATATGCATTACTTAATTATCTTACATTGGAACATTATTGCAATATAAAACTTTGTTATTCCCAACACTATTTAGTTTTTGCCAATATTAAAATGAAACTCACTGCATTTTACTATGTTCTTTCTTTGTGAACATGATCCTTTCACAATATTTATTTTATTTTATAAAAAAAGGAGTCTCTCATACTTTGCATTTTATTGTGTTGCTCATTAAAGATTTATTTAACCCTTTGCGGTGAAGTGTGCCAATTAATGGCACACCTAATTTCACTCGCTTCTCAACCATTAAATTCAACTATAAATGGAAAATAATAGGTTTAGGATAGGGCTAATAGTACTCCTTTTAGAATGTATATAGCAGTCTTATGAAATTTTGTTTCGGAATAGGAATTATTACAGATAAAGTTTGGGAAAATTCTTTGACTCGGAGATAAGAAATTTTTTAGTTCTGGACGTTTAAAAATTTTAGCAAAATAACTCGAAAATTTTGCTCCAATATTCTTGAAGTTTTAATTTATAATTTTCTGTAAGATTCAACAATAATTTTCGAGTGTATCAAGGTGGCTGTATCTAAGGGGGTTCTCATGAGGAGGTGACCCTTTCGGGTCACCCCCTCCCCCTCCTGGAATGAAGCAAGTTTTTTAAAAAACATTTTTTTTTGTAAATTCTATGTCTAGACAATAAACTAAACCCATCCATGATGTTTTCTTATCATATTTCAAAAAAATTATTGCCTTGCGCCGCAAAGGGTTAAAATCTAATTTGCTTGCGTTCTCAAAAATAAAGATATGGAAAATACTCTAGTTACGTCAATTCGATGAAATATTTTTTTATGTTCTATATATTCTTTCTTTAAATATACATTTTAAAATCACTACTTAAAGATACAAGAACAATTTTATTTCATTAAAGCAGATTAACTTGATATTTAAAATAAAGTGATTTAAATCAGTGATTTTTTTTAAAAAAATCAGTTGATTTAAATCGCGATTTAAATCAGTGATTTTAATCAACTGATTTAAATCACCGCAACCCTGTATCTCACATTGGAAGAATTCTTGATGAAGACTAATTTTATTATTTTTTATTCATATTTATTTCAATGCTTTTAATTAATTAAAAGTTTACTATGTAATTAATTGTCCCAAAACTTCCATTAAAATCTTTCTTATACTGCAAGATTTATGAACGAAATTTGAAGTACCTATGCAACAAATGTTAATAACTTATGGAGAAAATTAGTTATTGGCGGTTTTTAAAAATTGTCTGATTCAATTGATTTTCTCATTTTAATTGTAAAACGTTTCAGAAGATAAACTAATTTTTGGTATTGTAATTTTCTATACAAAAGTAGTTTTTAACATTAAAAGTACTAGACATGAAAGTTTTTTAAACCCGAGCAAAGCTGGGCACAACAGCTAGTAATTTATATTGGTAACACTGTCTAGATATAAAATATGTATGGAAGAGTGAGGACTAAAAAAAGTGGCTTTTAAAAAACTTATCAGATTATTTTAAACCCAGCCAAGCAATTTTTTGAAAATACATTTTAATTTATTTTGTAAAAAAAATAAAATTTCGAGAAAAATGTAGCCAAACTAAAAGATTGTTTCATTAGCCCCCCCTCCACCTTATATGTACACGAATTAAATAAAGTAAAGGTCCAGCTGCACAATTGTGATCGTGTATGTGTAATTGAAAATGTCTTCCTCTTTTTCAAATCTGGAGGTTGGCAGGTCTGCTTTAAGTTAACCACTAAACCTGTTCCCTGATTTAGTGAAGAATTGAAAATTTTATCAAGAACTAATAAATAACACAGTAATAAAACAGAAAAGTAATAAATAACACAGCCGAAGGAAGAATAAAACTATTTGAAGTCTATCCATAACCAAAAATGAAGAAGAGTCTCGCAATTTACTTCAGTTTGTTGAGGAAATTAGGAAAAAAACTCCTCACTTTAAGAAGTCGGTTTTGAATGAAATTTAATGTAGTTGAAGTGATGACATGAGATTATTTGACAGTGATTGGAATTTTTAAAAGTTATTTCAACAATTAACTGCTGTGAATATTCAATCTTTTTCTTAATGTTATGTGTAAACTGTGAAATGAAATTGTAGATTTTAACTTATCGCTGCATTCATTTTTATATCCTTTAATATTTTAATAAATTTATAAACTGTTTCTATGAACATACAACAACTGTTATATGATGTTTCGAAAAAGCAACAGACAATTGCAGTTCCCTTTTGTCTTATTCAGAATGTTTGAAAGTGATTCATCCTCTGCAGGAAATGAAACTAGTACTGCAGAATAATCTTGGAGCTTTTTTGTGAATATGTTGATTCTCCCAAAAATATAATTTCTTTCCAAACTGAAAATCTTTCTGCAGGAAACTTTTGCCATTCTACGACATTGTTGCCGTGTCGCCTCGATTTTGAAACGGGGCCGAATACTAAGCAAATATTCGGCCGAATAATATTAAGGATAATTTTTTTAAATGTGCTTTTAAATATACGTTTATCAAAGAATATTGCAGAATTACATTTAAATGCATTTATTATCAAAAAATCTCCTAACATTTACCCACTTTTAAATTGTACATAAGTGTATTTAATAAAGTTACATATAGTTTATTATTGCAAAGCCTGAAATTATGATGCAAGAGCAATAATTTTTCAGGAGAAAGTGTGTTGCTATTTCTTTCGTACATATATAATACCAACTAGAGATATAACGAATATCCAGTAGGGCTTATTCAGCAGTTTTGACAAGTATTGGGTTTGACTGAATGCTAAACGGATATTCGGCAGAAAAAATTCAGAATAATTGTTTTTAAAAATATTGTTTTAAATGTATTTAACAAAGAGTATTGTAGAATTACATTCCAGTACATTTACAATTACTAATATAATAGCCCAGATCCTCCGGTAATGCCGCCTCCGTCACCAACAGTGAAACTCGCGCCATAGCACTGCGAGACGTTAAACAACATTATTTCATTGTTAGAGAACCTAAACTTCAGTAATTTTAAATTTAAAAGCGTAAATGTCATTCTAATTTCAAATTTAATAGCTCTAAAATAGTGAAATAAAATTTTCTATTGATTGATATAAAATTGATCTCGCTATGATCAATAGTTCCCGAGAAATTTTAAATTATATTAATCCTATATTTCAAATTAATTTCCGTTTTTTAATGGAAAGTAGTAAATTACATCAGTGGTATATCATGCACGCGATATAGTTTGGATGCCAAATTGTATCTGAATGCAATCGTGGCAATGTTGTTTTCTTGCCAAGAATTAAATTAGCCACCAGTGACGTTAATCTACCATTCTTTCTAAACAGCCGCCAGTTCCCGTTAATTCCAGCTTGCATGATGACTATCAACAAATCGCTGGGACAAACTTTTGATCATGTTGAAATTTACCTCGATGAGCCTGTCATTTCACATGGATAGCTCTATGTTGCACTTTCAAGGTCTAGGATTCCTAGTCATGGTAAAATTTATACAAAGACATCTGTAGTACAAGGAAAATTATTAAACAACGAAAAATACTTCACACGGAATGTTGTTTACCAAGAGGTTTTTTTGAATAAAGAAATATTTAAATAATATGTAAATGATAAAAATATATTTCCTGTCTTAAAACATATGTTTATTGTATTTGTTTTCAATCAATGTTAAACATTTCTCTCGCATATATCTATTTAAACACGTTAAATTTAGAGGGAAATCTCTCGAATGAAGAGACAATTTGCACTCGTCAAACCATGACGGGTGATTTTCTAGTATTATAATAAGAATCTAACATTTATCTAATTTTAAGTTGCATAGAATATAAGTGTATTTAATAATGTTTCATTCATTTATAGAAGTTTGTTTCGTATGGTTTCATATATATTACCAGCTTCAGGGAATAAATGGTCACTATATAATGCTTACAGGTGGTGAAAGATATTTTCTTGCTAAATTACTTTGGGAATTTTTCTGCATTTTTTTCCCTACTAAGTGGACACTCTATTCTGCCTATTAGAAGTTCTTTATCAAAATAGGAGTTTCCTTCTAGTAATTTTCTTCCGTGTTTGTCAGTGTCATATGCTGCAATGATGACTCTTTATTTTTTTGAAGCAATCGCAAAATGAAGAGGGTTTCTTATTATTGGAATTAAAGTATTTAAAATATTACAAATACCTATACATAAAAGTTTTAACATTTTTTAAGAATAAAAACTCAATTTTATTTAATTTAAATTTTTCTTCCATTTAAATTTGAAAAATATTTAATTTACAATCAAAAGTGAAGTATTTTTAAAAATTTGGCTATTCGGCCAAATCGCTATTCGTTACATCCCTAATGTATACACTATTGGCCAAAAGTATTGCTAGATTGGTAAAATGCAAAACACTTGGACTTAATTTGAGTACCATGATTCACAATCGGTTGTGGAGAATCGTGGGAACTCTCATTTTATAGTGAAGATTTTGTCAAGGGCATTTAAGGGAACGTCCAAAAACTGATGAAAACTAAAATGATTTGGGCTTGCCGCGTTCCCCGGGAAGCTGATAATGTTTTGAAACTTTCATCATTTGTTTTGCTTCTTATGTACATTGCTTGCATGCATTTTCATAAAAATATCATGAATATTCAGGAAGATATCAAGGTTTCTTTTTTTAGAAAACAAATTTTCCAAATGTTTTTTGCTTATAACATGCAGAGTTTTGCATCAAATTTAGTGAAATGTACAGAATGCTCAACAATATGTTGGAGAAACAGAATCTATGAACATCAATATTGAATTTTATGAAATTGGAATATCCCGAATACCCACCTGAACTTATAAGCTAAATGCATAATTAAAATTGCAATTTG
Organism: Araneus ventricosus; assembly: GCA_013235015.1. Classification (NCBI taxonomy): domain Eukaryota; kingdom Metazoa; phylum Arthropoda; class Arachnida; order Araneae; family Araneidae; genus Araneus; species Araneus ventricosus. The sequence goes on along the minus strand of BGPR01009236.1, from coordinate 7,369 downwards.
ACTATTAATACTCGAAGATTCAAGTTTAAAAAATATTGATTTGTGGGGAAACTACATTTTGTGTTCTCTTGGAGAACAACAAATTCTGCTGGTTGCAACGTTTACAACTTTCTAAATCTTAATAGTATTTAACTGGAATTTTTATATAAGCTGTCTTGGTTATCTGGCTTCGACTACATGAAAGAATATTTACTACGAGTAACTCGTAGTTCTCAAATATTCAAGCTATTTACTTCAAATTTTGATAGAATGTTTCTCTAACATTGTCAAGTGTTCTGCAAGTCTCGAAAAATTTAGCATAAAACTTTGCATGTTATAAATAAAAAACATCCAAAAAATTTGGGATGTATTAAAGAAACCATTTATAACTTCCCAAATATTCACGATATTTTACGAAAATGCATGTAAAGAATGTGCATAAAAAGCAAAACGATTGATGAAATTTTCAAAACATTATCAGCTTTCTGTGAAACAGGAGAGTCCAAATCATTTTAATCTTCAATGATTTGTGGACGGTCCCCTAAATGTCCTCATTGCAAAATCTTCAGTGTAAAATGCGAGTTACCATGATTGTATGTCCCACGACTCTCCACAACTTATTGTGAACCATTGTATTCAAATTAACTCCAAATGTGTTGTATTTTGCAGTAGTGTGTGTATATAATATATATATTTCATATATCTTTTGTATTTGGGTAATATTTTGATTTTGGTATTTTCCAAAAAATTTTGTTTTTGTTATATATCTTATATTATTTAATATATATATAATTTAAGTTCACAAATCACTTCAAAAATAACTTTGTTATGAATATTATAATTCTTTAAATATATCCAAATTATTTCCATTTGGAAACCCCAAACAACATATACTTGTTAGCTAAACTCGTCTTGCACCCTTTGCTGCATGTCTGGAATTGCAGTTAGGATGGCTGCCATTATTCTCATTTTAAGTTGATATTGGCTGCCGGGGGTAGGGTTTTTTTTTTTGTAATATCTGATTGTTTTTATACCACTTCAGAAAAAGAAGGGGGGAAAAAACGCAGTAGATTAGATGAGTGCTGCTTTGGGGTCAGCGATGAAAAATCTCACTGCTGCCTACTCTAGGGCCATTCCATAAATGAAAAAATTCTTTCATTCAGTTATCCAGACATTTAAAGGCATCTTGCTAAATAAATGAAATTTCAGAATAAGTATATCCTCCTCAGAAAGAATGGGAAAAAAAGATAAAATAGTGCTCTCTGTGGTTGCAGAGATATGGCCTTTCAAATTTTAGGTATTCTTTTGTAATCACCCTGAATGTTCGGTTAATGTTTATTATTTAAGTATTTTTTTAAATTTTGAAACAATTAGTTTCCTTGGAATATTGTATTGTTACACATCATTTAAATGTATAATGTTGAGCTTCATTTGAAATAGTAAATCTAAACTACTGTAGTGATAAAGATTTTTAAAGTGAACACTGTCTGGTTAAGAGTAAAAAAAAAAAAAAAATCTAAAAAGCTCAAATAATGTACAAATAAATCTTGACATTTTTTTAGAGAATTTTGCTTTTACTTGTACTAAATGATAATGCTAATAATTATTAAAACGTTCTGAAGCCCCTGCATTAAAAAGACTCTGCTATAATATTAACTTTAACTGTCAAACAAATATTGTAAAAAATGTCTTTTCAAATATTACAGGCTCTGCTAGCTTTTCTTTTGTTGTAGTTTATATGAGCTGTTTATGCAAAATTTCAACTATTTATTACAAATGTTTTAAAATTTCTATCAACCACTAGATTACTATTTTTACATCGCTCTGTATTATCCCCCGGCCGAGTGGCTGCAATTTCGAAGTCGTATTTGGAGGTAAACATTTCACTGATATTCTTTAGTGCTGTGAAATTAGAGTGAGCATTATAATTGTCTATGAAGAGGAGAATGCATCTTTTCTTTTTAGCCATTTCTTTATCAATTCCCTTCCGCCAATTGCCAAAAATTTTGTTTGTCATCCAAGCCTTTGGATTTGTTCATCATTAGAAATGACTTAATTTTAGCAAAGCATCTTGGCTTTTTGGATCGTCCTATCATAAGAGGAGGAAGCTTTTCTTTACCACTTTGATTAGCTGCCAGAGTCACACGAAGCTTACCTTGTTTGCCACTGCGACATTCTTCACCTTTAAATGCAGTCGTTTTGTTGGGAAAACACTAGAAAAACAATCCAGTTTCATCTGCTTGAAATACATGATCAGCTTTGTAATCCTGTAAAAGAGAAGAAGAAATAAAAGAACACACCTGTCGTTAAAGTGCACAAGTTCCACAATAAAGGACACAGGAAATTCACCCGCAGGTGACAAGGTAACAGCTCCCCCCCCCTACACACACACACATTTCCCATTTCTCATCTCCCACCCCAATATCCTTTTCATTGCTTTTCCTCGAAAAAGGGGTAACAAATGAAACGAGATCACTCTCAAACTGGTTCTATTGACAATAACTGCCACGAGAAAATTGTCAACTGAAACATTTCTGGGAGGAAAATTTCAACATATCAAAGGTTTTGAAAAACAAATTTCGAGATAACTATGAGAAATATGATGAGAATTTCAATGGAAATGCAGGGGACAATTTTTTTTTCTGAGTTGAGGAAGTTCATATCAAGGTTTGACTGTATTATATTTGCTATACTATTCCTATGATACTTTTTTATTCAGTAACTATCTAAACTAGCAAGACTTGCAGTTTTTCTAAAACTATTTATTCCCTTAAAAAGTATTTAAAATATGTTTTTAAAAGAATATGCTTTTGAGTAAATTTCTTACGTGTGTGTGTGTGTGTGTGTGTGTGTGGTTTTTTTTTTTTTTCCCCTTTTTCTCTCTTCCTAAATCTCAAAGATTATAAAAATACTGCTGACATTTTCTTTTAATTCAAATGGTTTAAATAAGGAAGGTGTCATTTGTGTGGATTTTAGTCTTGCTTTCAAAAAGAAATGTCATGTTTCAATACTTATTTTTCATTATTTTGTAATTTTATAAATTACAGGGTTCGCACGCATCCTTACAAGTCCTTACTTTTACATTTATTCCTTAAAAGTCCTTACAAATCCTTATTTTTATGCCCCATTTTTAAAAAGTTCTTGAAAGTCCTTACTTTTTGCCACCTCAGCTAAAGCAAAATACATGCAGTATTTAGAAAGTGAAAGATCCAAAGAAAAGACTGAAACAAAACAACTGAAACGAAAAGCACTAGGAGGAAATAGATTTTTTTAAAACAAAAGAAAATGTTCCAAACCAAATACACCAAACAGATGGGGAAGCAAATGATTTAGCTAATGAGGCTGAAAAGTCAAAGGACATAAATTCATAATAGGGACATTTATTCAATCGCATGAACCAAGGAAAACAATTACTGAAAAAAAATTAAAATAAATACCTTGTATGTAAAATTGAATGAAAAAAGTTTGGAATTAAAAGATATTTAATTTGATTACCAGTTTCATGGTTGTTTTTTTTTCATCAATTTATTAACTCATATTTTTAAGAGTTTTTGTTGTGTTAAATTTGTAATGTATCTTCTATGTTTTATATTATACTTTATCATCTAATAGGTTGAATTAGCAAAAATGAGACATTTTATTTAAAAATGCATGCGACAATTCGTTAAGTTTATTCAATTTGGAGGTCCTTATTTTTTGGGTTTTTTTAGTCTGTAAAAGTCCTTGATTTTCTTTTAAGGAAATGTGTATGAACCCTGAATTAGTAGAACAATAAATTTTGGTTTTAGTATTCATTTGCATTTATTTTTAAATATCTTGATATTTTCTAGGTGACTTTGTTGTAGTTGATCCAATTCTGGAAGGTGTGAAAGTTAAAGGAGAAATCTCTATTATTTTACGTAAAGACCAAATAAAACATTACAAAGAAGAAGGTGTTTGGTAAGTGTTGCTCCGTTGCAAGATTTTATCTGACTTATCGTAATTTGAATATATGAAAGATGTACCTGAATTTCTAACCCCTCTATTGCAAGAACTTTTATTTGCATATGGTCCCCTTTTATTTTTTCTTTCTCGTATTCAAGAAAATATTTTGATCGTAAAAAAATTTGATGTCAAGATTTTGAAGAATCTCCATGTTATAAAACTTCTCGAGTTTGATGAAACCATTTTTGAAATTGTTCCCTCTGTCCATGTGTATGTGAGCACAACTCAAAAACGCAACAGGCTAAATGAGTGAATTTTGACATGATTTCTTTAATGAAAATTGCTGATGTATTTAAAATTTTGATCTAAATCGGTGAATGGGGATAGGTAAGGTAAATGCTCCAGTAGTAGGCCACTTAAGGGTATTTCCTCAATTATCATCTAAACTTTAGAGAAGTTTTGCTAATCGATATTTTTTTTATGGTTGTTCAAACTCTTTTCTAAAATAATAATCACCTGAAATATTAAAATAATTGTCATAATTTTTTCAAAATTAAAAAATTAAATCACTCCTATGTACCAGATTTGTTAAATGTGTTAAAGAAAAAAGAATAAAATCATTATCTAGTAATAATAACAATTCATTAACGTTATACACTATAAAAAATACAATAAAAATGGCTTGATATAGATGAAAGCTTTTATTTATAGATTCTAGTCATATGATATTTACATTTTTTCCTCTAAGAGCCAATTTTTTATTAAAGGTATATGTTAGTTATCGATCTTTCATTTTAAGTTCTGGTTAGGGCATTATGGATATTAAATCTTGATATTTTATGTTGAATAAATCGTTTCCAACAATTACAAAATCCTTTTTGTTCTTTGTAGATTTATAGTATTTTTTAGCAACTGAGCAAATGCTATGTCCCTTTTCTACCTCATTAATGGCAGCTATTAAGTTATCTTCTGTATAATGTTTTTCTCTCCTTTCCATTGTTCCAAAAATAAATTCAATGGTCAATACTATAAAATATTTATTAAGTAATTGGTCAGAATGTTCCAGTCATGGGCCATTAGTGTATCAGAAGTGGGCCATGTGGCCCACTACTGGTTTTGATAAAAAAAATAAAGCAAATCCAATCATATAAAAAAGATTTTACAAGATATAACCTTTTTTTAAAGATCGCCAAACTGTCTGTTTGAGAGAAAGCATGTGCTCCAGTACGGAGCCCCCTAGGCCCACTACTGGAGCATTTAGTAAAACATTGATCCAAAAGTGGGCCACCCTTCACTACCAAAAATGATTAATATTATTTAATTTAATGATAGTTTATAATATATTCAGTATATAATCAAATAATATCAATAACAATTCATTTTAAAAACAAATAGAATGTATGCTAAAAATAGTTGAATGAAGAGTAGCCTCTTAAGGAAATCACTAAGAATAGCTTAAAATGCTTCTCTCAGAGTCCAACTTCAGCAACAAACTTTCTAGCTCCTAAATAAACGGGAAATGAAGGTTGTGCCTTTGGCTTTTAGTTGATAAGGGTTTCAGCCTATCAGAGGCAGATCTCTTGTCTCATTGGAATGTTGAAATTTCTTGTTTTTCAACTTAAAAATTCAAGTGGCCCACTACTGGAGCGCTTACTTTACTGTTTATTATTACATATTCTGTTCTTTTCACGATATAACAAAGCTAAATGCAAAAAACTCCATATTGTGGAACTATACTAGAAAGTCTACAGCAAAGCACTTCCATTTATTTTTCTTAGTTATGTAATCATTAACAACTTGAATACTTGTATCCTGCAAGTTAGGCTATTCAGATCAATTCATCATATAATAATGGTTCTATGATTGGTTTTGCTAAGTATCAGACTTGGCATATTGGGTATTTTACCCACAATTATTATAGCCATGTTTATATACAGAAACAAGAGCAATTGAATTGAAATTAATCCTCAAAATAATTTAAATGAAGAAATTAACTTTTTTTTGGGGGGGGAGGGGTGACAGCATGTGAAATCTGTCTACTTTAGATGGAAATGGAGAATACATTTTAAAAGCATGTTTTCATTTCATATCAATCTGTAAAGCATGCAAAGATTTCACTCATCATTTTTTTTTGTCAAAAAATTTCTGTTGTAGCCATGTCATTGCGGAGTAAGGCATCTTAATAAAATGAATATAAAAATGGGATGCTTCAGTTACTAGTTGCTTTCATATATATATATATATATATATATAATTTAAATTCGAATGAAATTAATATAACAATATTAATCAAACTGTAAGCATTGTTATCTATTAAGCACTTTTCTGCATATCAAGAAAAACAGAAGAATAACTGTATTGGGTTGGCAACTAATGTTGCAGCTTTTTTAGAATAAAATGGAAGACGTTTTTTTTCACAGAATGAAATAACTTCATTAAATACAGTAAACTCTCGATTATCCGGAAAGCTCAAGTAACCGGAAAAATTAGAAAATGAGTTTTTCTAAAAGTTTTGCATCTGTGTGCCAAAATTTCGTACGCGCGTGCCCCGTTCTATTCACGCGGACAATTTATTTCTGGAATGCAATGTTCGCTCCGCACGGAGGGACGTAGAAGGAAAAAGCAATATAAAGTACTGTGGCATTCAGACTTGCTTTATGGGGGTTCAAAAGCAAAAGTGAGAACCAAAAAAAAATGAAAGGTCCTCGCCTTTCGCCGAAAAACAAGATCTAAAAACGAAATCAGAAGACCATAAAAAAAAAATAAAGGTAATTGGAGGTGTGCGTATTGTGCAATAACCCTTGCAATCTTCTAAAAGATAATTAGTTTTGATATTCAATCTGGGATTTGTTTATGATCACTTAAAAGAGTTTTATTATGTTTTCTGAGTAGAATTTTTTTCAGCTTCTTCGGCTATTTTTATATGTTTATATTTTTACAATCTATATATTTACGGTAAAAATTCGGCTACAGATCATCAATGTTAAATTAAAATCTTCATAATATGTTTTGTAAATGCAATGTTATGGAAGATACAGAAGTATTCTTAAAAATTATATTTAATGCACATTTCAAAATGACAAAAACAAATTATTTGACCGCAAAAAATTTTAAAAAAAAAAAAAGGCAAATGCCTCCCTCCCCCCCCCCCCCCCATTTTTCCTGGCGCACTCAACTATCCGGACTTTTCAGGTATCTGGAAATCGGAGTTTCCTGAGCATTCCAGTTAGTTAAGCTTTTACTGTAACATTGTCTATGTTTGTCTGACATCTTGTCATCCTTCAGGTAGCATGAAAATTTCACATTCGTAAAACTGGATTTTATTGGCAAAATGCATAATGAAATGCAATTTAATATGATCACCATTATTAAAAGTTTTACTTTTCAAGTAATTTCTCATAGAATGAAATAAATAGTGATCTGTTGGAGCAAGGCCAGGACTGTATGGTGGATGTGGTAAAATAAT
>BGPR01009235.1:46513-58683 GCA_013235015.1 Araneus ventricosus | reverse complement strand
TTGTGAAACTGTATTGATTAATAAGATATTAGAATTGTTATTAATTTTTTGATATGTGGATCGTAGTTCATTGGGAAATGTTTCTTTGTGTCGTGTCAGGTGGTCAAGAAATGAACAAGTGCTTTAAATATCGAGGAAGGTGAAGGGAATATGATACTAAAAGAATTATAATACCGTTGTGAAACTGTATTGATTAATAAGATATTAGAATTGTTATTAATTTATTGATATGTGGATCGTAGCTCATTGGGAAATGTTTCTTTGTGTCGTGTCAGGTGGTCAAGAAATGAACAAGTGCTTTAAATATCGAGGAAGGTGAAGGAAAGATGATACTAAAAGAATTATAATACCGTCGTGAAACTGTATTGATTAATAAGATTTTAGAATTCTTACTTGTATATTGATATGTGGATCGTAGCTCATTGGAAAATGTTCTTTTGTGTCGTTTCAGGTGGTCAGGAAAATAGCGGACAGGCATGACCGTGAGAAACCGCTGTCCTGAGGAGGTGCGAATCTCAAAAAACAGGTCAGGGGTCAGCAAAGAATCCAAAGGCAACCAAAGACATCGGGTTCTTTTCGTAACTTTCCGAAAGGATTCGGTTTGCATTCAAACTGAGAAGTGTGGATTCAATAATTGGCTTCGAAACACGTGTATGAAAAGGGAAAGAAAGGCAGCTGTGAATCGAGTCTATTCTGGTACCCCCGGTTGGGTTGGGAGACGTCACTTTTCCCGTTGTTAACGTGCGGAAAAGGTGACGTCTCCCACCCCAACCGGGGGTACCAGAATAGACCCCAATTTGTTTTCCTCTCTCACACTATGATCTGCAAAATATCAAACAATGTTTCTAATATAGTTATACATGGAATGGAAGTTTTTAAATTAAACACAGAAAATTATTAACATTTAGGATTAAAATAAATGCGGATTAAATATTTTAAATTAAACGCAGAAAATTATTATTAATTAGGATAAAAATAAATGCAGATTTTTAAATATAAAATTTTTTTATCTTAGTGAACAAGTACAAAAAGAACTTTGTCATTTCAACATGACACTTGCTCAATAAAGCATATGCAAATTTAGAAGAGTTCGATTTAGAACGATTAGAAAAAAAAGCCAGTGGCGTTTCTTGACACATGCGGAAGGTAGGAAGTGTGTATTAAAAAAACTCAATAAACTTTTTAAAATCTATAGTGATAGAAACAAAATTACTCTTATCAGGGTGATAATGTGAATACATTAACAATTATTTTTCAAAACTTCAATACGATTTCTAATTAATTAAAGTTTAAGCGAAATTTCCGGATTTTTCGTTTATAATTTCGGAAATATTATCTCGAGAAAGCAATTTTTACAGCATTAACCATCTGTAAATTAAGAAAATTAAATGTTTATTAATCTCAATTTGATCGTGGTAAAATTTTTAAAATCTAATTTCTACAATCTTTTAAACATAATAATATAACAATACTTTTAATCGTTGTAACGACATTAAACAATTCTAATTGTTTCTACAAATATTAAATTACGAGTTTCCTCCCATTGTAAAAGATTGAGGAATGAAGATGCTGTTTATTATTTGCATATCGAACACATGTTATTGTTTGTATTAGTATTTTGTGGGGTATTTTTTTATTTTTTGCTTTGAACTAATTTTAGTTAAGCTCTTAATTCATTTAAATAAAGTTTTGTTTTAAATACGCGTGATGAAATTAATTTAAGCAATGAAATATTGTATTTAAAACGAAATTTCTCGAGTTTCAAGAGGGTCCTTAAGACGCGTAACAACTTATATGACGTCACTAGCCGGTGATGCAGCCGCTTCTAGCTTTCTGTATATTGTCCTTAACTAGGAATACAACCAAAGTACACGCTTATGAAGCAACCCAGATAACCCTCGTTGTCCTTCTTCCCAGATAAGCCTGCCTGTCTTCTTATTTTCCTGACGAAGAGAAAGTATCTGCGGGTTTGAGATTTAAAAAAAAATTAAAATTTAAAAAGTAAAATAAAAATTTTCAAGTACAAGATGTTTCACAAAAATCTACTTTATTGCAGTAACTTGCAGCGTCATCTATTATAATTTTCTGATGATATTTTTCCGAAGCATTAATTCTACACACCAGGGATGAATGGGTTTGCACGGAGCGCTTGGACGCAGTGGTCCTCAATCTCCGATACTAAGGGTTAATTACCAATGGCCTTTACAAGAAAGTTTGGTTTAAACATGAATTAATACTTAATTCTATACTAGACAGGTTCAAACACAATATTATGAAACCTTCGAGTAAAGCCTGGTCCTAGGAGAGATATGACATGCAGGAGTGCGTCGTCAGCTGACTTCCTCTCTAAATCCGTACTGCAGTGGATGTTGGAGGTTTTTTTGTCTTTAATTGGAAGTTAAACTTTGAAGAAGCTGAGGTTTCTCTAGCCAATTTGCCTAAGTGTGGGAAGACAAGATGATTGGTCGTAGATTTAATATTCTGTTCCTCTTCTGATATTGATGAAAGGATAACAAGTCAATTTCAGAGAGATCCGGGAAACATTTAAGGTATCCGACTTTGTGTTCGGAATATTTTTTTTAAAAATAACTTATATATATATATATATATTAATGTTATTTTCAATACGCCTCGATATTTTTTAAAACTATAAAATATTGTAAGAATAGGCTTTCAAAATAATATTTTTTTTTAAAACTGAGAAATTGAAGAAAAATGACTAAAATATTTGCCCTACGTTAACAGCCATGAACAAAATCATGATACTAAATATACAAATCCTTGTAGGAATACATTTTATGATCTGTGTTATGCTCTAAAATCTTTCTTGTCACTAAAATGGTTTTGAGATATGCAGAACGCAGATTACTAAACTGGTAATTTTCATAAAAAAATGCTTTTCGTTTATGCTTAAACACTTAAAAATATTACTTGATTTTAAAATTGACCTTAGATTTTTGGGGAAAACATCAAATATATTACAGAAAACAATCTCAGAAAATTTCATTATCAATACTTGAATAACGTTTTGAAATCATTGTTACAGTCGACGGTTTGCTCAAAATATCATTTCTCCAAGAAGACTTACATTTAAAGTTTTCTTCACAACATAAGGTAAATACTTACAGTTCCTGTAAATAAAACGGCTGTAACTCCATTTAACAATTCACGTAGAGTAAAGTGAGACAGTTTTTAGAAAGCTGATTAAACAGGTTACAAAATTAAATTCATACACAATTTTTTTTTTTGATAATTTCATCAAAACGACGATTTTAATGATCGGATACTGTAGAGGTTAGAAGCACTTATTGAAGTCTAACAAAGAGAGAAAGGAGATGCAGGCGGTGTAAAGTAATGTAAAAGTAACGCCTTATCGTCTTTCATCTTCTTTTCTGTCTGTTTTTTTTTAAGAAAAATGCCTCTGTCGAGGGCTTTGATATCTTTATAATTTTTTAGGTAGACATTGTTCTGGTATAGTTTTTCAATCCAATTTTTCCAAGTTTACGAAAGGCTACACTAAAAAAATTATTAAGCAAAGCCTTTCTATGCTCTCCCATCCTGAATTACATTATTTCCCTGAAGACGCACAAATGCGTTCTTACTTCTGTACACATCAGCACAATAAAGTGAAAAGAACCAGCATATTTTTCAAATATCCAGACAGTCTCTACAATTTCTAAATAACAGCACCATCGCGTAGAAATTATTCACCATCTTATTTATTTGTTTTACAGAAAGGCTAAATCGTCTATAAGACATGGCCTAAGCACATCCTTATGAAACTATCAGGATAAGCTTTCTCCGCTCTCAAACCACTGTTCTTTTCCGCTTCCAAAAGTGCGTCTCATCGCGGCCGCAGATTGATTCAGCAGGGCTGTGCCTTGCTTAATCCTCGGCTTAGCCCTTACGTCACTGAAGATGGATGAATTGGAGCCCCGATTTTTTCCCATTTGTTTTTCTTGGCTTCCGTGCGCACAGGGATCCGTCCATTCGTTTTATAATGCTGATGCGCCAAGCGGAGAGGGGGGTGAGGGTAGCAGCGCAAGCCCTCGCTAATCAGGGCTTATGCCTTCGGTAAACCGCGCATACTTCTGAGAGGCGGCCCTTATCATTTATTCTGAGAGATTTGCGCAGGTTGAGATTTAGACGGGGCTGAAAAGCGCGGGGTGTTAGGAGATAATTGTTTACCATTCGCTGCAAATCTTTAGTGGGAATGAGGGGTGTTAAAGGGTCTCTTAAGGAAATGATTTCAAAGGAATAAGTCAAAGTTTTCTTTCTTTTTTTACGCATTTGTGCTGGTAATTTGCACTTGTAATGTTTTAACTGTTACTAGAAGCTGCTCCAAAAGGAAAAAGGAGAAAAGAAATAATCCACACTCTCTTTGAATAACAATTAATAACACACATCAAGTCTTGTAATTTAAATTGATTTATACAAATGTGGAATTGTGGCAGTTACGAAGTGTTCTCGGATTTTTAACAGATACCGTTTAGCCGCTGTTAATAAAACCCACCGATAGTATTCAAACGCCACAAAACGTATCGTTTGGTATTTCAGCGCATTTTTTTTCAATAAAGTCTTCTTGTTTGGCATTCAGCGCATTCTTTTCCAATAAAGTCTTCTTGTTTGGCATTCAGCGCATTCTTTGTCAATAAAGTCTTCTTGTCTGGCATTCAGCGCATTCTTTTGCAATAAAGTTTTCTTGTTTGGCATTCAGCGCATTCTTTTGCAATAAAGTCTTCTTGTTTGGCATTCAGCGCATTCTTTTGCAATCAAGTCTTATAATTTAAATTGATTTATACAAATGTGGAATTATGTCAGTTACGAAGTGTTCTCGGATTTTTAAAAGATACCGTCTAGGCGCTGTTAATAAAATCCACCGATAGTATTCAAACGCCACAAAACGTATTGTTTGGCATTTCAGCGCATTCTTTTTCTGTTGTGATTGAAGTAAGAAGAGGAGACATCTTGAATATAACTGATTTTATTGAATTCATTTGACAACCTATTGTTTCACAACTAAATTAATTATAACAAATAAAATATATCATGACAACTAAACACAGTAAAGCGACACGACATCTCTATCACCACAATCTTCCAACATCTCTACCCACTACACAAACTCATACTTTTTAACGTTTTTACAGCCACGTGCCTCCAGCAGCGATATTAATTTACATAAACATGAGATCTTATTTTATTAATGTCGCACTAGAGCTGAGAGTCCACAAGATGATTCAAACTGATCTATCTGATCGGCCGCTTGCCCAACATTTTCGATGGATGCTCTCAACCCGTAGATTGTAGATGATCTACAGCTAAAACCATTATGTTCCTTACATAAAGAAATCGATCGGGGTGAGATCCAGTGAGTGTATATGTGTGTGGACTCAATGTCATATTCATAGAAATTCATAGCTTATCAGAATTCCTTCAAGATGGAACCTATAGTTGTAATAGATGCCCATTCCTGCTAGAAGTTCCACTTTTCATTCTCAAACTCTTAAATGCGATGCATAACACATTCCTGTTTAAATTAAGGCAAACATCGTCATTCACGGAAGAAGAAAGGTTTAATTAATCCACACGCTGACTAATTACACTGTACAGTCAATACTTTATAATTTCAATCAATAATTGAAATCAATTTTATTAGCGTTTTTATGTTTGTGTTTAGTTTTCCTCTTTCTTTTGAAATAATGCTTTTTGATGTACAGATCTCCTTTGCCTTTTGTTGGGAAATTTCGGGCTAAGAGAAGCTAGCTATATTTGGCGTAATGCAAGCTTCTTGCAGAAAAATTTCCCGATTATTATTTTGAATCCATTTCCAATAAAGTCCTTAGCCCTTGAAAAAATGGACTAGAATGGGTTCCTTTTGTATGCTTGATTACCCTCTGAGTTCTTTTTTTTTTTTTTTGGGCTTTCTTTAGCTAGATATTGATTTTCATTGTTCCTTGTTTTTCGTTTGCAGATGCAATTGCGCGCGTCTTAAACATTGTTCAAATTTTATCATCTAAATTTTATTGTTTATAAAAATTTTTTGTTGTTTTTGTTTAAAGTTTAAATTAAATTTTTTATTTTTCAAATTTATTCTAATTTTTCTTGTTGATTGTTCTAAAGTTCTGCTTTATAATTTCATATAGTCTTCCACGGTCAAACGAGGATTATAAATCTGCATGTTCCAGTGGCGGCGAGTCGGGGAGGGGGAGGTCGTGCCCCCTAGCTTTTGTGGAGATTAAATTCCATTTCATCGTAGACTGCTGGCCCAAAACTAGTATTAAAAAAGTGTAAGTACGTCCGGGAAAGTTTGCTAAGTTTGTAGCTAAATTTTAAAATTTTGTTGTCTACCCCTATACTCCCTTATTTTTAGATGGCTATAGATTTTGTTGTCTGTTCTCATACCCCCCTGTATTTTAGATTGGTTATAAATTTTGTTGTCTACCCCTATACTCCTGGTATTTTTAGATGCTGTAAATTTTGATTGTCTACCCTACTCCCTGATATTTTTAGATGAATAAATTGTCTACCCCTATACCCCTGGTATTTTAGATGGTTATAAATTTTGCTTGTCTACCCTATACTCCCTGGTATTTTTAGGATGGTTGTAAATTTTGTTGTCTACCCTATAATTCTGGTATTTTAGATGGGTTATAAATTTTGTTGTCTACCCCTATACTCCCTGGTATTTTTAGATGGTTGTAAAATTTTGTACACCCCTATACTCCCTGGTATTTTTAGATGAAAATGTTGTTCATCTATACCTTGTATTTTTAGATGGCTAAATTTTGATTAGTTACTCCTTCTATACTCCCTAGTATCTTTTTAGATGGCTAGTAAAATTTGTTGTCTAATCCCTATACTCCTGGTATTTTTAGATGGCGTGGCACTATATCTATCTTTCTATACTCCCTGGTATTTTTCTTAGATGGTCATAAATTACCTTGTTGTCTCATCCTTCTATACTCCTGGGTATTTAAGGTTTACGTAAATTTTGTTCTACCCTATATCCTGGTAAATTTTTTGTGGACTGTAAATTTGTTGTCTACCCTGTCCTGGTATCTTTTAGATGGCTGTAAATTTGTTGTCTACCCTTATACATTCCCTGGTATTAACTTATCAATGAATTCTAAGCTGTCTCCACCTATACCCCTGGTATTTTAGATGGGTTATAAATTTTGTTGTCTACCCCTATACTCCCTGGTATTTTTAGATGGCTGTAAATTTTGTTGTCTACCCCTATACTCCCTGGTATTTTTAGATGGCTGTAAATTTTGTTACAGATTCACCAGTGCGTCAGTTTGAAGTCGAGATAAAGTGGCCATACGTGACTTTTCAAATACAGACGAGAAATAGTTACCAAGTAGAAGTTGGTAACAAAATCCATCGCAGACATATTGATCAAATGACATCTGTAGGAAGTGATAATCCCCTGAAATCACCAGAACTTGATTCAAGTTTTCCAAAGGTGTCGTCTACTCCTTCTCCTTCAGAAAAAGAGCTCCAGTATTTCCTGCTCCTACCGGCGAAGTAGAACCTACACCACGTCCAGTAGAACCTACACCACCCACTGCAATGACTCCTGAACAGAGATTCGAACCATCGACAGTGCATCCAAATACGGCCGAAAGTGTTCCTAGTACTCTTAGTCGAAGCACCAGAGTTAGAAACGCACCTGATTGATTAATGTTGCGACTGTGTTTAAATTCGTGTTTAATTAATTATTTTTTTAACAAAGGAAGGAATGTTATATCCTAGTTAATATTTATGTTAATGAGTACAGCTTTAACTGTATCTTTAACCGCAATCAAATCAATATAAATGTACGACCTCCAAATCGGAACTGTGTAAAATAAATGCTGGATTCGAAACTTGGCGTTGTTTCTTGGCTTGATCAACTTAACCCCGAACACAATAGTGATGAAATGCATATAATTAAATAACAATGCATGTTTTATACATGATTAAATAATCATACTAAAGCGGTTTAGAACCATGGATAAAATATTTATATGCATAAAAACACCACATACTCATTATTTAGTTACAATTCATAAAATTTAGCAAAATTAACTAATTAAATTTAAATAAATGAAAATAAAAACCACAGGAAGGAATAAATTTTGACTTTTTGTCATTCCTTTCTACAGAAAATTTTGTTCTTTCTGAGCTAAAAATGGCGTGTGGTTTCTGGTGAGTACGCCATTTTAGTTCCTTTCCATTTTAAATAATTTCTAATTAAAGTGTTCTAAGTATTAGAGAATCTTTGGTTTTTATTCTATAGTTTTTGTTGTGTTATTTTTAAAAAATTTCTGTTGAAGCAATTACTTTTTGCTGCTGCGTTTGCTCGCAAAAACGTTTATTGTTTTCATTATTTTTCATTATTATTATTGTTTACTTTTTGTTTCTTTTAATTTATTTTCCTTTTAATTTACATACTCATTATGATAGACTTCATACAATTTCATTTTAGATGAAAAAAGATTTCTAAAAAATTTTGGAAATAAAACTGTCCCCACCTCATAATAGTTTCCCATACCTCCATTTTAATTTTTACACGAACTTCTCCATTGAGACCATCAGACCTCTATTCAGAGTGACATCATGTTTGCTCAGGATAAAAATAGAATCGTGACTTTATGTCATTGTTGCGATTACACGCTACCAGGTGTATGTCACCGCACAGTACTTCTACAGACTTTTTTGTGTCCATCAAGTGACAGCTTTAAGGGAACATAATCTGCCAGGGAAACAAGCAGTGATTCCCCATAAGCTTCTTTTGGACAAAGATAACATTCCAAAGTCAACTAGGCAGTGAGTTTTTACAAGAAGCTCTATTCCGTGCAAAAGCAAACATTGATTTAGGGCAGTAAGCATAGCGCTACAAAAGGTATCCGGTGTAAAGAATCATCTGTTAACAAAACCTTATTTCGGAACTGATTATGCTCCGCAACGTACCAGGTATGGAGTTCATTTTTCAACTTTAACAATGCATCATAGGAGGATTAGCGATATATCGCTGAAGGACTGGTTAAAAAAATTCAAAGGAGATTCAAACCTCTAGTCCAAACCGAAACATCGTAGTGTGAAAATCTTTTCGAATCAGTGGCGAATCCAGGATTGTGGTCGGTAGGGGGGGAGGGAATGAGGTCATAAAAATTTTGTATCGGCGTGACCTCAAGCCATAGGTAAGTCAAAAGACTTTAATTTTGCTCACTTTACAATAAAAATCACAAAGGACACTACAATACTTTCGATAATTTAATAAAAATACAATGAAATAACTAGTCAAAAAAATGTTTAAGATCGCGTTAACGCTACAAGTAGGATTAGAATGACTACAAAAGTGGAAAAATTGTCGAGCCTGTCAAGCTAGAAAGCAATGTTGACACGTTTTATTTTTTAAAAAAGAGATTGAGAACAAACAGATGTAGTGATTTGCAAAATATCAAGAATTTTGGTTTTGCTCGGGGGGGGGGGGGCGGCAGCCCGATACCCCCCTAGATTCGCCAATCTTTAACATTGATACATTTTTTTGTCGTCGATTTTGCATTTATGTCACATCACTCCTAAAATATTAGATACGTACATTAAGACATACGTTAATTACAATTACTTTTAGCTTCTTAAAAATAATTTGAATCTTTTTACCTCTATTTACCTTCACAAAATAAATTGATTCAATAATTTACAATTATATGAATGCATTTTATAAATTTTATTACCACTAATTTCAGTGAATCACTAATTTTCGACTACTTGTTTCGATGTCATGATCATGAATTTATTACAAATATCACTGTAAAGAATTACTAAAATGCATTTTACTGTACAGCAACAAACTACAAATGCTCGAATGACGGATCATCTCTTCGGATGCTCACTAAGAGATGGCGCTAGTAGCGGTATCTCGAAAAGCTAGCAAATTCTTTCTCCATAAAACTACGTTCTTAACAGTAAATAAGTACACACTTCTTTCGTACCAGAATATTTCAACAAAAGAAAATTCTGCTGTAAAAATTATTTAAACAGGAGAAGCTTCGTTTACTACATAAACATTTATTGTCGAAAGTTTAAAAATATTACTCTGAAAATGATAGAAATTGTATTCGAATGGAGTGAAATTCTAGCAATGGTATTCCTACAATAAATCCAGACAACGTTAAAATTATTTTAATTTATTTATAACTGTCAATGGAATGATTAGAACATGTACTTAAAAAAAATTTACATATATTACAGAGTAATGTAATCTAAAAAACATTATGGTTCTGCAATCAGTAAAAAGATTCCTTTGGATTTGTTCTTTGAAAAAGTATTAAAAAAAAATTCTCGGTAAGCATTTTGTAAATTAATGGTTATTATTATCTTGCATTTAAATCTTGAAATGTAAAGAAAGGTTGGAATCCCTCCCTCACAGAAAAAAATATATGAGCAAAAATATATATACAAAATAACATATAAACAAACACTTATTTATTTATTATTTTATTATATTTATGATATTTATACTTTGATTATATTTATTTATTATTTTAGCATATAAAAATACACTATTTATTTTATATAAAATTAATATAAAATAAATAATATTTGTATATATACAATAATATAAATACAAAATAACATATTATATATATATATATATGTTCAAAATTCGTTTCCTTTTCTTCCTCCCCTCCTCCACTAAATTCCGGGGGGAAATAATTGTTTTTTGATTAATGAAATGTTGATGGTGGGGGGGGGGGGGAGGTCATAAAATTTTTGTATCCTCGTGACCACATGGTTTATGTAAGTGAAAATACTTTAATTTTACTCGTCTGACAAAAAGAATCGCAAAGGATACAACAATATTTTCGACAATTTAATAAAAACACAGTGAAATAACTAGCCAAAAAATGTTTTCGAGCGGGTTAACGCTACGAGTACGAGTGGAATAGCTACAAAAGCAGGAAAAATTTCTATCTTGCCAGGACAGAAAGCAATGTTGTCATGTTTTATTTTCTTGAAAAAAGAGATTAAGAACAAATAGGTGTAGGTAGTGATTTGAAAAAAAAAATAAAAAAAATCAAGAAATTTGGTTTAGCTCTGGAGGGACTGCAGCCCCCGGGGGGGCGGCCCGGCCCGTATTCGCCACTGGCTGAGTGTGTGCGTTTCCATATTTCACACTTAATATAAACTACTCTGTATTTTCGGTTACTTTTGTAATATTATTATTATGCCTGTGAAAATGGAGGGTTTTTTGTTTTCCTTTGAGAAAAACACTCTTATAATTGATTGAAAGTAAATGAATGTTTGAAAAAAATTTTAAAAAGAGAGAGAGAGAGATTTAAAGGATTGCTAAATCTTGTTTTTCTAATTCTTACATTGCGAGCCGTGACCCCAACTGGTGTCGCTCCAAAAAATAACAGCGTCACGAAATTTCTCACGGGGACTTCTTTTAGATTCTTCAAAATTCTGCAAAAAATGTATTAGAAAAAGATTCTGGACTTAAAAGAGTTCGTTAAAAATTTGTAGATAATTATTTTTTATTAAATGCTTTTTATCTGTCATTAAATAATATCTCATTTCCTTTCTTATTTTCCAACTTTGGGGTCGCGGCAATATTTCTACCCGAAAAGGAATTGCAAAAAGAAAATTTTGAGTATATATGAATTATGTTTATATTTGAGAATACGTGTATACTTTGAGAATATACACATAAGCTGGAAAAATTTTCCCCCCTCGTATTTGATGACCTTTACAAGCGGTTTCAAACTGTGATTTCAATGCAAAAGAGCTGTTATATTCAAACTAACCATTCAGCATTTTCATTACGAGAAATAGAGAAGCTTTAACTTATTTTTATCCCAGAAAACTGATCCATATTCAATCTACGAATTGAGCTTAGCTCTCGCTTCTTTCTTAAAAACGAAACTTCGTCAACTGCGATTTGGTTCTCCACAGCCAATCAACGCGCTGCCTCACCTGAAGGAACAGCCCACCACATGCGCGTTGAAGCAGTCGTCATTCCACCCGCTGCCACCCACCGAAGGAGAATTTCCGCCGAAGATGCAGACGATTGTTGGTCCTCTCAGCTCATTTTTCTGAAATTTCGGCGCTCTTTTCTTTTTAAGATTAGCAAACAATTTTTGGAATTGAAATAGGTTTTATGACTTTATTACAAAGAG
>BGPR01009235.1:0-44375 GCA_013235015.1 Araneus ventricosus | reverse complement strand
AAATGTGTTTTTTCGATATTGCGGGCAAAATGTGTTTTTTCGATATTTTTACTGAATATGTATTGTGCTATGTTCTATAAATTGAACCACATTTTTCGACATATTTTCTGCAGAGAAGTTTTTTTGGGGGTTAGAAAAGTTGAAATTTTAGCAATTTTTAACATTTTTATTTTAAATTGGTATATAAAATAGAAACTAAATTTAAATGTTAATAAATTGAGATTCAGTTTCTTAAACGGACTGTTTTGATTACTTAGATACCCAAAATATTGTGTTTAGACAAATATTTTATCGGTAATCATGCACTCAAGGTGATTATCTCATTTTTCTCCAAAAATTATACCCATATTTATTACTCCCTCAAAAAAAATACATACCAATATAAAGGTTTGAAAATTTGTGTACTATAAGAGAAAGAACAGATATTTTTGTAAAAAAAAAAGTGAGTTTGTGAATTGCATTGTTTCAGAGATATAATTTGACAGTTTCCCTCATTTTCTCGAGGTTTAAGAGTCGTATATCCGCTTAAATCTATTCGTTTGACTCTTACGCTAGCCTATGCCCTTAACATTATTAATAAAAATTTCTTTGTCGAACGGATGGCTGGGGGTATATTTTTTGTAGTGGGTGCTTTAAAAAAGAGTAATCAAGAGGTACCGATGGCAAAAAAGTTTGGGAACCGCTGGTCCAGATCGTTCTGATTTTTTAATTATTGTATTCATACACAGACATAATTCTAAAAATAGCTTTTTTCGGACTCGAGGAGTCCGAAGAAAAAATGAAGATCCCGAGGTCGACACAAACTCTCGAAGAAAGTTTGTACTCCGAGTGTTAGAAAGCAAAAATTTTAATACTAAATTGTTTCAAAATTAATTAATACATGAATAAAACAAAAATAGCAAATAAAAAAAACTGGAAGATAATAGCGTTTTTGTATTTTTAATGATTTTTTAAAAGTGTACATATACTTTTCGAATATCCGGTATTATAATGTTGTTAAACAAGTATTAAATTAAGCAATAAGTATAATTACAATGTACAGTTTATATTGCATACCTTTATTCTTTTTTGTTCTTTTTGCCAGATATTCATTTATTTCATCCGACAGTTAGATGCAGATCTAGAACACTTTTTTTAGGCTGGAAAGGTGAGGAGATCTTTTTAAAAAAGCCCTATATTTGAGAAATTAAAGTTGTTCTTAATATCAGCCAATGAATGTTTCCACCTTTTTAATTTTATTGAATTATAAGCAAAATTATTTCCCCTTGAATGAGAAAACAATATTTACATAATATTATGAAACAACCCTTTGTTTAAAAAGAATGAAATTTCAAATTTTAATCTTTTAGAGATCAAAGACTTGGAAATTTTAAAGCAAATTGGTGTTGAAAATAAACGTAAAGAAATATTTCTTAGAAATAATTCCTTTTATACAAGGAAGAAGTGTTTATTTCGAACACATCGCTTTAATAATTTTCTGGTATAGTAAACTTCTTTAAGGTTTTTAAAATCTGGAACGCATTAAAATATTATTTCTCTGATATTTAACCATTTATCACATTTATTAGAAAATTTTGACAGCGTCTCCGACATAAATATCGCTGCTTTTATTTGCTGCTCTGTAATAAGAACCACTGAAGTTCCTTCAATAACTTATAACTTCTTGTTGAATTTAAGAGAGTAGGACTATCTTGAGCAGATATGCCTAAAGAGTGGGGTTAGAACCAGCAGGACACAGTGGTGTAGCAAGGAAGAAATGTAATGTCGCACGGAATAAATATTTTTTCGTCGCGGCACCCCATCAAGTCTGACTAAGGTTACCATATGTCCAGATTTCGTCCGGACAGTTCAGATTTCAAGCTCGTGTGATGTATTTCAGCATAGTATGAATAATCGTGGAACATCCTTTATCAAAAATAATATGTTTATTGAACGTCTTCCACATCACAAACATGTAAAACAAACACATACACTTACATCACAAACGTTACATCACTGACTGACATCGAATTCCATGTTCAATCTCATTATTCTTTTCCGTTGCTAGGCAACGCTAGCAAAAGACAATATATCATTGCCACACTATTTTTATTACCTTTTGAAAAGAATTAATGCCAAACGATTTTTTTTAAATTAATTTATTTTACAGCCAAACGATATTTTAAAATTAATTTATTTTACAGCCAAACGATATTTTAAAATTAATTTCTTTTATGACCAAACGATTTTTTAATCTAATTAATTTCTTTCTTTAAATATTTTAATAATTCTACAAATATATGTTTTTTTATTCCTTACGAATATCACATTCGCGTCCGGATTTATCCCAGAGAATGCTGTGGAGATAAATTTAGTTGTGACTCAGAAAATCTGAAATTCGAAAAAGCTGACGCCATTTTGTCAATGAAAGAAAATTCATTGTTTACACCCATTGTTGATGAGAAAGTGGATGATTCCCCTTAACACAGGCCCCATTTCAAACTGAAAATTAAAAGCTTTGGCAGTTTTATTTTAATTCTGTTTTTCATTGTTATAATGTTGACTTACCAAACATTAATAAAAATTGCATCGTCTTTGAGTTCTGACGCCTTAAATGTTTTTTCACATCTTCAAACTCTGTTCTAGTGTTTTGAAAAAGGGTCATTGGTAGGTAGCTTTTAGAATTTTAAACTATATTTCCTCCACCCCCCAAGTTCCTTCACCTCCACCCTGCACAGAGAAAGAGTACCAGAGGTCTCACTCCGTAGTTTGGGTACCTTAACTATCGCAGCGTCACCTACGCTGGACAGTCTCTGTGAGAGAACTACAAACCATAACACGACGACATTTATTGTATATCGAACAAAATCAACCGAAACGCCGCCATGTTGGGTTGCCGGTTTAATTCTTGCTGCTGCTTGTCAAATTTCCCTGATTATTTATTAAAATAGTTTTTTTTGTTTAGAATTAGGCCCAATACTTTATTTAGAATCGATATTATCGTCGATATTGTCGAAAAACGTTAAAAATTCAATAAAAAAAATGGCTATAGGAATTGAAATAATTGTTTGTATCGTTGTCATGACAATACGGAAAATTTCGCATCACAGTGACGTAGTTCGATTAGTTCCCACTGTCGCGCATTGGTGGCGTACTGTCTATGTGAAATGCAATGCTAAAAAAGCTGCCATTAGTGTCTATGGGAGTGAGATCTCTGTATGTTTTTCTCTGTGCATCCCCAGAGTGTCCGGATTTCAACTAAAAATATTATGGTAACCCTATCTATATCCTAAAATTTGTTCCTACTGCTTTGCTGTTCCATTGCTTACATTTTTGCTTAGTGTCGTGAAACAGTCTTTTGGAACCAAAAAGATGGCAATCTTTTGGAACCAAAAGGAAGTTGTTTTGGTCGGTAATTTATTACGTGTATATTACAAATCAGCAAAAGACAGATTTTTCTAATTTTCGGACTCACAATTCTCCACGAAATAATAGCAATGATGGAACATCACATTTAGGATTAAAATATCTCAATAATTAAAAGTGTAAAAAAAATCAAGAAGCCGTGTACTTAAAAAATCAAAACTGTTCTAAATATCAGCCAATTAATGTTCCCCATTTTTCTGTTTAATAAATGATATGCAAAATAGCAGCTCTGTATATTTCCGGTTCCTGAAACGCCGTCATCTTCTGTCGGTTCTTATCAAAATTCTGTTCTTTTTCAAACAAGCAGAGTAAATTAATTCCCGAAATATCCCGTCCGAATTATCAGCAAACTCTCCATTAAGCACGAGAAGTTTGGATCGAGTTGAGGACTGTCTTCTATCCCCAAAGGCTGGACGGTGCAGAGCGAGCAGTGCCCGCTGGAGTGCGCTACACCGCTTGGACAAACAGAAGCCCGTATTAGAGTCACTTAAACCTCTTAATCAGCGAACAAACAACTCCCGCTAAGCTGACACCTGCCGGCTGGAAGAGTCCGAACTTGCAGGGATTAAAGGCTGAAACCATCTGCTCTCGTACCCCTTCTAGAGAACGCGCTTATGATGTTCTGAGTAACACACGCCCGGCATTTTTCAGGCCACTTTTATATGAGATAATGCGAAAGCGCAGGTGCTTTATACAGGATGTCCCATAAAATAAGATAAACGCTTTGAAAGACGAACAATTAATAAAAGACTGTTATACGAACAATTAATAACTTGCATTAAAGTTTCTTAAGGTATCCGACTGTGTTTGGAGACATTTTTTTGAAAAATAACTTATATATATATATATTTTAATGTTATTTTTCGACTGCATGTGTTTAAAACTATGAAAATATTGTAAAATTAGGCTTTCAAAATAATATTTTTTTAAAAAACTGAGAAATTTGAAGAAAAATGACTAAAATATTTGCCTTACGTTAACAGCCATAGACAAAATCATATTCTAAATATACACAAATCCTTGTAGGAGTACATTTTTATGACAGTTATCTGTGTTATGCTCTAAAATATTTCTTGTACTTCAAAATAGTTTTGAGATATAGCTGAACATAGTTACTAAACTGGTAATTTTTCATAAAAAAAATGCTTTTCGTTTATATTTAAGCACTTAAAAATAATACTTGATTTTAAAATTGACCTTAGTTTTTAGAGGAAAACATCGAGCATATTACAGAAAACAATCTCAAGAAATTTCATATCAATACTTGAATAACTTTTTGAGAAATCATTGTTACGGTCGACAGTTTTCCTCAAAAATATCATTTCTCAGAAAACACATTTAAAGTTTTTATGCAACATAAAATAATGCTTACAGTTCGGTAATAAAACAGCTGTAACTCCATTTGTAATTCACGTAGAGTAAAAAGTGAGACAGTTTTAGGAAGCTGATTAAACTGGCTACAAAATTAAGTCATAAAATTTTTTGATAATTTCATCAAAAATGACGATTTTAAACCAGTCGGATACCTTAAGTCAAATTAATGAATACATAAATGTGGAATCTTTTAAAACATGAAAAGTTTGATAATTCATATAATTAATACAGTAATTTTTCAACTTCCGCGCATTCAGCCTCCGCCTCTCTAACGATTTTATCTCTTGTTGGGCTGTTGAAATTAAATACTTAACGAAGTGTATGCTGGGAACTTTCTCGTACACTTCCACACTATTGCACATTTTTTGTTTAGCTTCGTCCTACAGTGAACAGAACCGAGTATGCATTTTGGAGAAGTATTGCTTTTTCATTGATATATTAGGCCCAAAATTTGATGCAGATTTCTAAAATTTTGATGTAAAAGCTACAGACGAAATTCCAGTTGTCGTTTTTGAGCTTCCGTGCTCTCATGCACACAGACAGACAGTCTTCCCGTTGACAAATTTGGTTCAAAATTTGATGCAGATACACAACTTCGATATTAAGGTCTCATCATTCATCAAGTTCGTTGCATTTTTGAATTCCAAACCGCTAATTTCAAATTTTGCCGATAGATGGTATTGTAAATTGTATAATCTAGTAGCACATAGCTTTTTTACTATACCTAGATACCAACTTTATGGCCTAAGCTGTCACCGTTTAGAAGTTAAGTGGGGTGTAACGGATATAAGTGGGAACCCTGTATATTAGCCATGGTGACACAATCGATTAATTTAGTAAAACTATCTACAATATATTTAGAGTTACTCAAGGATTAGTTCCGCACCCATAGCCCACGTCTACCGACTCGCCCATAGTGTTTCGAGTCAACGAGAATCGACACATGGTGTGAAATCTTAGTGCGTTAGGGCACGATGTGTGCACCAGACTGAACACAGAGAAAAATATATTGTACCATGCTACAGCATATGAAATGCCCACAAGGAGAGCATTATTCACGACGAAAAGTCAATATCTATCCTTGCTCCAGGTATTTATGCTGAAAGAACTATACGAGTAAAAATAGTACGCTGAGCAGTTTTGAAATGCGTGATCAAAAGAAAATTTTCGCTGTTTATGAAGTCTAACCGTTTTCACACTATTCCTTTTCTCTTATGTTTAGATGTTTACTGCCGTTGTTTTTTATAGTAATTGAGATTTGTCTCGCTCAATGCACAAGAGATCATGTTTAGGGAAAAGATCGAAAGCGTCAATATGACAATTAGACTACATTCGCTTCATAATTGAAATGATGTATGATCATCGCTACCTATACTAAAAAGCAAAAGTTACTTTTTTTTTAAAAAAAAAAAGGATATTCAAGATGAGTTATTAACTTCTTTTATTAAAACAAGCATGAACTAATGGTTCAATACGTATAAATTCCGCTCTGCTTAAAGCCTATGGAATCTAATTTAAAGACAGCGATAGTACACAACCGTACTTCAAAAACATTGAAGTGAACATTCAAACCTAACAAGACAATTTTAGCGAAAAAATTCAGGATTTCATCAAACGAATTATACATTCAACGAGAATGAAAATGAAATCTGTTTCTTTCCCACTGGTGAAATCCCCCCATCCGCCCCGCTTCCTTTCAAAGCAGAAAAACAAAACCATTCCAATCTATTTCCATAAAACAGTTGTTTGAACCCCTTACAGTTAGCTTCTTTCTACTGCTTCGATGATCCGATGGGAAAACGGTATTACAGCAACAGTTAAAATGCGATACACCACTTTATCTCCAAATCCTTGCTGTTCGGGGGGAAAGAAAAAAATGACACGGTTGCAGTGACTCGCATCTTTTTAAAACTCCAAATTTGAGTCCCGTAATCTGCATAAATGTATAAATGCCTCGCATGCGGCTTTCTCGCAGCGGGGGGGAGAGGGTATTCAAAATTCATTTGCGGGAAATTTATCACCTAGGCCGACAAATTGGTCTCAATTTGAATAATTTGACGCCAAAGAGAAAGGGCGTTTTTGAAATATGCCGGAAGAAATTAGCCCATTTGTTTCGGGTTACATAAATATTTTGGAGAATGCGGACAGCCCACATCTTTTTCTAATGAGTTCTGTGGCTGGGATGGGGGATGTGTCACGACATTAAATTAATGTTCGCGCTTGCGAAGCGCAGATTAGATCTGGAGAATAACCCGTTTATACTGCTTACAATTTGCAGAAACGCAGCTACCTCGTCGCTTTTAAAGAAATAAATTGTTTTCTATCTCTTTCGAAAAAATCGAAATAAAAAAGTAATGCCTCGAGTCGTAAGTGTTTGCCTTGTAAATGAGTGTCTTTGCATGCCATACATGCAGTTATCGTTGTCTTCACTAGCTAGTTGAAAAGTCAAGTACAGTCAAGCTCTACTAAGTGATTTACAACTTGCAAGAAAATGCATATTATACCTAATTCGAGGTAATCGTTAGATTGAAGAGGCAAGTTTGTGTGCTAAGCGGAAAGCAGTTGCTGAAAAGCATTTTTTAACGTTAAATTTACGATGCATGTTTGCGTGCTTAGCTGAGAAAGCAATCGCCAAAAACAATTTTTTAATACTGTAGAGGATCAGATTGAAACTTTCACGAGGCCTTCAATTTATTATAAATTGATGATTAATTAGTCAAGAATATTTATACGGAATTACTGTTGATTTGCATGTTTTAAAATCCACTATCTTTTTTTTCCAAGATCACGTCTCTAATTTTACTTTTAATCTTTCACTTTCTTTTATAATTTCTTTTTTATCATAAAGAAAGTTTTAAGTCATCCTCGTAATTCGAATGCAATACAAGTTTATTCGTTTGGCTGTTTAATTATAATCATTCTCCTTATTAGCCTAAAAATCACTCAGGAACTAAAAAGATTAATCAACACGTTGGCTGCCGCGAACGCCGTTTGACTCACGTTTAGGATTCACACCTACTATCTAACTATATGACTCCCTCTCTGTTATAGTGATGACTTCCTCTCTGTTATAATGATGACTCCCTCTCTGTTATAATGATGACTCCCTCTCTGTTATATTGACCTCTCCCTTCTGTTATAGTGATGACTCCCTCTCTGTTATATTGACGTCTCCCTCTCTGTTATAGTGATGACCCCCTCTCTGTATAGTACACAGGATAAGTCATCTAACTAGAAAGCCGGAATATCTCTATCACGTGCTGGCGCGGGACATGGCAGCGCACATGTTGAAGAACTAAGCCTTTAAAATGTTTAAAAACTGCACACTTAACTTGGTGACTTGATAAATTTGGCTTCTTTTATATCTAATGCAGTTGAAGAGCGACAGATTGTAGCGAATAAGAAAGACACACACCTATATTTTTACAAGAGCGTCAAGATATTTCTTCATTCTGAAATCTCTAGTACATGGAAAAATTCCACTGCGAATAAATTCAAATTTATGAACTCTTCTTCCCACTACCGCCTTAATTGAAAACTGGCTAGTATTCGATCTAATCAATTGCAAACAAGAGGGGTGATGCCCTAGTTTCAGTACATTATTTAAATTTCTAAAATTTTTCAAGTTTTTTAATCATGATCTCTCTTCCGCTAGAAAAGTTTTGTTGTATCTTCAAAATTAGAAACGGAATGAGAAATGATGATAAGTAAACACACAGCAACTTTATTTTCAAATAGTTAATCGACAGATTTTTGAGAAATATTTTGATTTGAGGTGATTTTCGTAAATTTTTTTATTAAAAATCTTAAAGAATCAAAAGCAGCAACTACAACAACAACAAAAAAAAGAGCTGCAAAACTTTTGGAATCTTCAATTCATTGTTCTACACGACTCCACTTAGGGTCACGACCAAAATTTAAAAACCCTGCTACAGAATTATTAGCTTTTAAATGTCACGAATAGTCTCATTATGCAGCAAATTATTGAGTGTTACACTACTGTTAAGTGCTATCTACAGTACAACCTCGAAAATCCGGACTGCTCGGGGGTTTGGAAGGTCCGGATTTTGTAAGTTTCCGGATTTTAGATGTTGGCTTCTCGATTGACATTTATAAGACTTCTTCTAAGACTAAACAAACATTTATTAGCACATTAAAACGCCACTACTACACTTCGTATCTGCGTACATCGTAACATCGTTCAACCGTATTCGTAATCGTACTCATCTGGTCTCATCTCTTATTTTTAAATCAAATTCAAAGTAGCTCAACATCTGACAGTTGCCACTTATCTGGTATCACACACTGTTATAATAATAAATAAGTTAAAGTCATGCTTTTGTCAGGCATAAATATTAAATGTGCTTACATAGATTTCTTACTTATACCAATAGAGATGTTAAAGTTCTGATGTCACCGTATAGGTAAGTTACGTCACAATTAAGCGCGCATGTGCAGACGTCTTCGGAATGGAGCTGGGAGTCGCAAGGAAACGGCAGATGGTTGCCATGGTAACGCCTCTGACGTTTGCGCATGCGCAACTAATCGAAACATATGCTGATCTACTCATTGACGTCAATTCCAACAACTCCATATAAAAACACGTTTTAAACACTAAAAACATAAAGAGACATTAAAAAATTATACAAAGACAAAAACAGAAAAAAATAGTAGTTTAAAATGAATAGAATGACAGGAATTTCTGCATCTTGCCTCAAGCCTTCTAGTTTGAAATTTATTTAGCTAATTTTTTTCTCGTCATGAGTTGAAAAAAATCGTCCGGTTTTCGAAGTTTTCCGGATTTTCGAGGTCGGACTGTACTATATACTATGAGCCTTCGGATTTGTTAGGAAATTCTGCATTTTAAGCTAAGAAGCTTGCATTTTTTCTAAATTGTCTCTCGTACCTTTACTCTAAGATTTGAAGCATTCTTTCTTTAAGATCTTCACGTCATTTCTTTAAACTAGTCACTTCACTTGACATCTATTTTAGCAGCTATTTAATCGGAATAGTATGACGTTGTGTATTTGATTCCCGCAGCTGATATGTAGATCTGAATATTACCAGAGTATATATGCTTGTCTCTACTGTGTCATTTATAAAGAGGAAAGAAGGAGGTACGGCCTGTAGGTCCTCTAAGCATTCTCTCCTCGGAGAGGCTTCAGTGCCATGTAAGCTGTTGCTGTACCTATAAGATGTAGGACAAGTATCAACCTTGTTAAATGGAAATGTGATCTGTAAATATGTTCTTAAAAGTGGTCGTCTAAATAAATGTCTCTTTTAACTTATACGATTCATCATTTCTGAAATGCTCTATCTCGTAGAAATTCCAATGCATGCAATAAGCCAGGACGCTTTTTAGCTTATTATCCAGCAGCTCTTTATAACTAGTGTTACTCAAGCTGCCTGTCTCTACCTTACGAGACTAACAAGTGATATTGGCAAACTCGCTTCCTGTGCCTAACAGGATTGAGGCTTCGTCAACCATGAACGTCTAGCTTGGCCTGTTAGTTTTTACAATTTTGACTTGACATTTCCCATCACTAAATATTCTCTGGCCTAAGAGCAGTTCCGCTGCGAATAAGTCACACTATATGTGCTACCCCACCAGAATGGAATAGGTGGTCAAGACCTCCCATATGGCCACGGGACTGGGCGAGTTTATTGCACGTGGCCTCCGCGCGCAATCGACCGAGGACCATCTTCTGCGACACGGACCATTAGCCCAAACAACCTCCTCCACCCCTCAGGTCCGAGATACGATACCTTTCCCCCACACACCTAGGGGGGGGGGGGCAGCTCACAAAATAACACACTGCCCCAAAACCTACTGAAAAAGTCGAATAGCCATTTTTGTGGGCATCGTGGCGATTACGAATATCGCTCATATTTCTCCCGGTAATGTCCAGTGTTTTGAGCTGCTTGTGTTACACCCTTTATTTTGTGCGGACCCTCATTTCTTACCGATCTGACAGACAGAGTGGTTATTTTATTGCGGCCCACCTCGGACTCGGGGAAAAAAGGGCCGATTTTTTTCCGCTCCGTGGTCATTCTTGAGTTATGGTTCTCACTGTGTTATTGTATGTTGGCCGAGAGAGTTTATGTTGCGTTCGATCGGTATGAGCCGTAGGCCGTTACTTTTTTTTTAAAGAAATGGTTTTCTTCTATGAATATTTTTTGAACTGAGGTCGTAGGTGAATAAATCGTTTTCCAGCTCTTGTGCAATTTGGGATTTATGTGTTGAAAGCACGCCGCTGTGTTAAGAGACGGGTGAAGAATTGGGCGCACTGTGTGGAGGATTTTAGATGCAATCTACTTGCATTTGAATGTTTGATATGAATATATTCAAGTTTCTCAAAAGAACTTTGTATTTCAATTTTATCGTTTCTGCAATAATTCGTAGTATTATCACAATGGATTGACCATATTTTTAACTCATTCTTGCTATTCTTGCCTTGGCTAATGCGGTATTTAGTGATTCTTAAACTGTCAGTAGTTTCTTAGTGATATTTTATACAGAGAAATGGTTTTCTCCCCTCTCTTTCTTTCTACCTGAAATTCAAATTTTCTCTTCTTTTTTCAAGCAATC
Source organism: Araneus ventricosus (assembly GCA_013235015.1). Lineage (NCBI taxonomy): Eukaryota > Metazoa > Arthropoda > Arachnida > Araneae > Araneidae > Araneus > Araneus ventricosus. The sequence goes on along the minus strand of BGPR01009235.1, from coordinate 33,007 downwards.
TTCCAGATGAAAAAGTTTCTTACTGGCTTATCGTCCTTTTCGCTTCCATTAGTAGCGTTTAATTTATCTTGTTATCTTTGCTAACTATTCTATGAATTGTTTCAGTTGAATAAAATTTGTAAAATAAGCAGTTTTAACCTTTTAGTCACTTTTCTTTTCGCCGCAGTATGCCCCCTCCCCCGAACTCGGAACCGTGAAAGTTCCCTGTCAGTCAAATGGGCATATGCAGAAAGATTTATTAAAAATATATAAAAAAAAACAAAGTAATACACACACAATACACACATTGTATACAAAGTTTCTTGGTTAAATAATATGGACTAAATGCTAATAATAAAAATATGAAAACAAAACTCACTAGACATAGAATGACATGAAACATTACAGACGATTAAGATGGAATGAACAGCAGTGAATGAGTAGGTTAGTATAATATATGAATGAAAATTGAGAGTAGTGCCTGTACAGTGAACGATAATACCAAGTATGTTAGCATAATATATAAATGTAAATTGATAGTAGTGCCTGTACAAGTATGTTAGAATAATATATGAATGAAAATTGATAGCAGTACCTGTACAGTGAACGGTAATACCAACTACGTTCGGGTTATGGGCTGAAAGTCAACACAGCTCTGGCTCGCACGGAGCCAACTGAACGAAAGAAAGATACTCTTTTTAATATATTTTTCTTTTTTCCTCACTCTCACACGAATTGCAATCTCATTAGCTGTTTATGAGTTTCGGTTCGTGTTGCGACGATAGATTCAAGCAAATAATACTATTCTAAAACTTTCAAATTTTCAGTAAAAAATATTTCAGAGTATTTCAGTAAAAAATGTATTTAATATGTTTTAGCTTAAAAATAAATTTTCTATATATGAGTTATTTGGTATTCATTTTTGAATGAGTGTTATAGAGTGAACTGAGGAAGGAGGGAAGGTATATGTGGAGCTCTGATTATTATTATTATTATTTTTTTCGTCAGACGAACGTCACATCAACATTCACTTTATTTTTTGTTAGTAAATCTAATAGAAAATGTCATATTCTGGTTATTTACTTTGTTTGAAAAGCAGGTAATTTCACATCTGGATTTGGAATTAAAAAATTTGGCCTACTTGGAGATAAAGTAGCTTTTAAAATTGTATTCTCTTGATAAACATTTTTTTGCAGTCCTCCTCGTTTCTGAGCTCACGAGCCTCCACTGACCTCACTGGAAATAGAAGGTCACACACATATAGAAGCTTCTGGACCATCATCGAAATATGTGGTCACAAATAACCAAGCTTCTGGGTTTCATACAATAACCGGCACATGAGGTCACACAAACCAAGCTTCTAGATTTCATACCATCACCAGAGATATAAGGTTACAAAGAATCAAACTTCAGCACTTTATATCATCTTCGGAAACATGCGATCATACAGTGGAACAGGAGAATTAAACTATATACAAAGTGATGATAGACCTCACAAATTAGCTTGAAATGACTTGTGGTACAACTAGTGTACCAGCTTGTATCCAAAGAAAAAAAACTGCTGATATAACACTTGTAATCATAAGGAAAAGGTTCAACACTTTTCTCTTATTTTAAATATTTGGCATGTCATCAAATTTGAAAGCAAAAGTTAGACTCAGCGCTTTTTTCCCTTTTAAATTGATACGTGAAAAATAAATAAATTTCTAAGAAGATTCTTAGATTATTATATTTGGATTCAATTAATGATCCTACAGCATTATGGAATGTTTAGGAAATCATTGTTTTCAGAAGATCTGGAATTTGCTGATTGCCATATCTTCTCAAGCACTAGAAGTTGTTCAACATTCAATAGTTTTGCTTTGAAGTTATTTTAGTACCACTCTGGATCATATAATCGAATCATGACCTTCATCGACACACTCGTTTAATTTGAACTTGTTCATCTCGTAAGTGAATATTTTGAATACAATCGTGAAATAATTGATACGTTCTCTATATCCCTGATAAAAACTAATTTACATTCCATTACATTAGTATCAAATTGGGTAATTCTATGCAGCGGCGTGTCCCCAATTATGAAACAAACAATAGTATCCGAGCAATCTAGCTAATTTTGCAACTAAATTTTGTTGTCTACTTTCTATACTCCGTGATACTTTTAGGTGTCTATAAATTTTTTGCCCCTTCCTTCCCCCACTTTTGCTCCCCAAGCGCCGCCACTGATTCTATGTCTATTGGTCTACCCTATAGAACGTCAATAGACTGGCAGGCAGACAGACTCACACACAGACCCATTATTATTAAAGAAAAAGAAGATAATCAATTTCAGAGCAGCTATCGATTAAACAGTTAAAACACAGTTTAACAAATATAAACATTTCAGGAATTCGAAAACAATGCATGTTATATAATGTCTTATTCCGGAATAGTTTATCAAACAAGACAATGCAACTAATATTCGAGTAATTCTGAAACTTTTAGCTGAATGTCCTTTTCTTTTCGAATCACTTTCCTCTAATGAAAAAAGAAGAGGGCAAAAACTGGATCGTTTCGCCGGAGTCCTTAAACTGATTTTGTGGCTTTTTGCGGTGTCCATCTGAAGAGGCCCTTCCACTGACAGCCTGCAAAAGTCAGTGCGTGGAATGCAAAAAGCATGTTTCAATCGATGGGCGAATAAGGAGAAATAGAACGCATTACGAAAATAGTCCTCTCGAACCCTTCTTTTGGAGAACAATTCATTCAAGTAATGGATCAGAGAAGTGGCCCGTCAACCCCCTCGTGCCCTTTTGAATTCTCCTTACCACATCAGCTACCTCAATTTGTCTTGAAAAATGTTGACGAATAACAGTGTATTCGCGTTTTCATGACTAACGAAATTTTAAAAAGTTCGTAAATGGAACACTTAGGAAAAATATACACTTAGACCTCGATTTGTTCGGTAGATCGACTCCCCGAAAATGGCGCATAAATTGAAATTGTGAAATTCGAATCTATATTTCGCTTTTCAAATGTTCCACTCTTTTTTCACTTTTAAAGCTATGCTTACGTACCTCGTTCCTTAAATCATGCTTTAATGTTTAAAAGAAATCTCTTTATGGCAGATTAGTTATGTCAGTTGCTATGCTGTTCCCATTTTTAGAATTAATATCATTCCAAAATGTTAGAAGAAGAGCCGCTCACTCCCCGAAAATGGCGCATAAATTGAAATTGTGAAATTCGAATCCATATTTCGCTTTTTAAATGTTCCACTATTTTTTCTACTTTTAAAGCAATGCTTACAAACCTCGTTTCTTAAATCATGCTTTAATGTTTAAAAAAATCGCTTCATGGCAGATAAGTTAATTGTGTCAGTTGGTATGCTGTTCCCATTTTTAGAATCAATATCATTCCAAGATGTTAGAAGAAGAGCAGCTCACTGTAAATTCTTTTTCTGTAATTAAATTTTTATTAATTTTATTAGACATTTATTTTTGATTTTATAGCAAAAACTATTAATGCTAATAATAATGCTAATAATACTTTAAGTAAATACTATATAGTGCTAGATACAATCATCATATGGTTATAAAAATTATGTCAGAAACGTTAAGGAATGAGGATTCTAAGGATATGAAAGCCAGCAGAACAGGGAAAAGATCGCGAGAGAAAAGAAAGAAAAATCTAATTATGGCATCAAAATGAAAAAAATATATAATTCCTTTAAAACAGAAGCAATTCGCCTTTAACACGCCCAAAATGCATTTTTAATTTTTTGAAGAAAATAAGAGGTATTCTAGATTTCTAATACTTCAAGTGATGAATTTATACATTATAATGGGATAAAATTCAGAAAATTGATTTTTTTACTTCAACCCAAAGTTACAGCCTAAGATATATGTCTCTCAGCACTTTTCATACGCACAGAATTTAGTAATCTGATCCGACTAAATAAAAACATTCAAAAGGTGAAATAAAATGCTAAATTAACAAATTACAGGTTCGCTATGTTCATATATCGTGACCACTTATTGAAAATCCATATGCAAATGATGTTACCATGTCGATTTTGACAGCTAGAAATTGTGATATTATTTTACATTCCTCAAATTAATTAAGGCCCATTCACAGTAAATGGGCCTTTATGCAAAAAATGTAGCATACTGGAAGTTAACATCTAGATTTAAACATTATCCGATGAAATGTGTTGGAACCTTCTCGAAAGGGTTAATATTAGGTAAAGGTATTATATCCTCCTTTAACATACATTTAAAGGACATCATCCGTGAAAAGTTTATTCTATTACGCTTTATGATCGAAAAAGTTTTGAAAAAAGTTCAAGTTCTCTAAATAATATGGAGGAGAAGGAAAAATTATAAAATAATGGGAAAGATGATATATATTCACCTACCTTTAAAAATCTAGCATTCCTAATTTACACAGATTTAGAATTCTTTTAAAAAATCTTCCCGATTTTTTTAAAATTTTCCTAATTTATTTAATAGATTTCTACATTAAAATCTACTAGGTAACAATAAGCATTTAAAAATCAAAATAATCAGTTACGTTGAATGAAAACGACGCCATTCCTGTTTTATAAAAATTAAAATCATCGTCCTTTAGAAATCAAACCCATCTTCCCATCCAATCCGACACACTCTTTCGCCGAGAAAAATTAAATTCCTTCCTGTCACGTACGTTTTTACTCCATTCTTCGTAATTAGCATTTAAAGCTACACATATCAAACTTCAATTAAGTTAGCATCCTTCATCTCGCCCGTATGAATCACTGGTGACACGGGGTTTTAACCACCACCTCCTTCCGTGATCGATACCGATTTCTCCTATTTGCGTAATTAATTCTCGCCTCCTCCCTGTCCCGTAATTGCCGCCGACCTTCCTGTCAGCGGCGGATATGATGGGACAGGAATTTGATTCCCTGCCTGCGCTTTCTCGCGATTGCTGCAGACGTGCCGTCGATGCAGCAGAACCGTCCGTTTGTTACTACTTTAAATGATCCGACGCAGGATGGGATCCGTTACTGATTTGGTTTGTGTGTTTGTTTGTCAGATGGGATTTCGGTCTTGTGAAGGTAAAATAAAGAAATTCAAATTGAATTTAAGATAATTTTTTGTTTATTCTTTTTCAAAATTAAATTTGTGGATGTCATTGTTATTCTCTAGTATGAAATGTAAAGTTCTAATCCAGAGGTTCCCAACCTGTGGCACGCGTACCCCTGGTAATTAGGAACCATTTGGGGAGGGTACGCGAAATCAAAGTTGTTGATGGCGGAAGCGGGAAAATATAAAGGAATTTAAAAAGTTAGAGAATTTTGTTTCTCCAAGTGAATACTTGCTATTTAATAACTATACCACTTGAATATTTGAATATTACGAAATGTTATTTTTAGCTATCCTTACAATTTAACCGAAATAATATTAGCTAATAATTCAGCTATCCTTATATGTTGAAACGAACTAATGTTAGCTAATAATTCAGCTATCCTTATATGTTGAAAAGAACTAATGTTAGCTAATAATTCAGCTATCCTTATATGTTGAAACGAAATAATGTTAGCTAATAATTTAGCTATCCTTATAAGTTGAAACGAAATAATGTTAGCTAATAATTTAGCTATCCTTATAAGTTGAAACGAAATAATGCTAGCTAATAATTTAGCTATCCCTGTAAGTTAAAACGAAATAAATAATATTGCTTTCATTTGCTTTGCGTTGGACTAATGTAATAAAATGTAATGTTGTAAAAATGGCATAAAATGTAAAAATCAAAATTAAGTTCTGCAAATGCTATTAATTCGAGTCATTTATTATTAGTCATTATTATTTTACATTATTGATCAAAACTTCTTTCTAAGTCATCTGACTGAGGTTGAAAATTAAGAGGTCCGTCCCAAAATAGCCCTCGTGTTGCTTCAAAACGGGACGTTAATATATCTAAAATGAAACTAAACTAAAGTAGGGGAGACCGGGGCAAGTTTGGTACAGGGGCAAGTTTACACAACGCTTATATTTCACATACCATTGGTCGGGAGGTGCTACATGTCGTATCAGAAGAAATGTCTCGGCCTCCATTAATACTCACGCCAGTTTGGAGTCAGTCTTGAAAGTGGATCGTGAAGTGGACAACTTTTTCTGATTTTTTATCACTTTAATAAATTTCTACCCTTACTTATTGGCATTAATAGAGCTCGTACTATTTGAATATTATAACTTATTTTGGATTATCCTCTTAGGTTGTTTTTTGTGTGGTTATTTAAAGCTATTTAGTTGCTTATTTTTATTATGAGTAAAGCTTATATGTTGAGTTATAACAAAAAAGATGGCGATGGGGCAAGTTTACACACAGTGTATGGGGCAGGTTTACACAGTGTGCAAACTTGCCCCATCGACATTTCTTTTGTTAGAACTGGCACAAGTGGCACTTGCATTACAAAGTCATTCCCAACTCCTGAAGATGTGAGGCCATTCAAAAAGCAGGGCCAAGGTAAGGAAGTAACGGAGGTAGAAGAAAAGGCAAACGTCAATTCTTACAGATACACCTATAAAAATGCTTCACAAATAGAAAAGGAGAAATCAATAAAGAGGAAATTAGCATCAGCCCATCATACTATGTCTCAGTTAGTGCGCTCCACTGGAACACGTTATAATAATGAAAAAAAAATCAGTGTGGATAAAAAATTTAAAAATAAGAAAAACCTTGTTCTGAAAGAAAATTTGGGAAATTTTGAGCGTGAAAAGAAACAAAAAAACCCAAGAAAACTTTTGATTCTGATGACGATGAAAAATTGTCTGTGTATTTACTGTTTAAATCCATACGAAGAATCAACATCTGGAGAACAGTAGGTACCGAATGCACAGAATGTAAGAGATGGGCTCATGAGGCCTGTATTACCAATGGTAATTCAAAATATTTTGTTTGTATAAATTGCGAGAGTGATTTTGAAAACTATTAGGATTTACCGTGATTGTTTATAACCTATTATGTACTTTTTGAAATAAATTAGGTTTCTTTGTATTTAATTTGTTGTATTTTAATCATTGTAAGCCTTCTATTTAATCATTTTTGGTGGTGAGTAAACGTGCCCCAGGCAGTGTGTAAACTTGCCCCGGTCATGGGGCAAGTTTGCACAGGTGACATCATGGTAAAGAAAATGGTATAATTACATATATATAATAATTTAAAGTATTTAAAAATATACATTACATGCCTTAAAGTCTAACTAATTGATTGGTAATGAAACTGAAGGAAATGCTTTAAAGACTTAAAAAAGAAAAATGAAAAGTTTAAAACGTGTGCAAACCGGCCCCGGTCTCCCCTACGCTGATAATTCGCATTTCAAAATAAAATGTAGTTTCAGGTTGTATTTCGTTTACGTAGCGTACAATAGAGAACATATATGTGTTTTTACATTATGTATAATAATTATACGTACAAAGATTGAATTCTTACGCTTTATGTACAATTTTTATAATTCGTTTGAATGAAAATAGTGTTGAAATATAAAAACCCGGTTTCCAGCCTGTCAGTCAGAAGGGAACTCGGTCGCAAGTCAACGGGGACCTGTAATCATAAAGAACAGAATTTTACCAACTTACCTTAGAGTATTCGAAAATACAGTAAAACTTCGATTATCCGTCACTCTTTTAACCGTCAGTTTTTGTTATCCGTCATCTTCTCAAAAATTATTACAAACAAACAGACATCTGTAAAATTGTCAAGTTATTCCACTTTCAGGTTCCATAATGTTACGAACATGGAAAGTCACTTCCCAGCAATGTTAGTCTTATGGTTGGGAAGAGAGTTCTTCAGGGGTATGTATGGGAATGCCGGGGGGAATGGAGCCATGGTATTGTGGGATCTCAAAAGTACTGGAATTTTCTTGATATCTCTATTGGGGGCCGAGATCCTGATTTATCGAGGTGATTCCATGTGACGTCGCGGCCTGTCAGCGAGACTATAAATAGACCGTGCTCGGATCACAGAGAGTAGAATGTGTTGATCGACTGGGATCGCCTTTGGAGTGCGAACGCCTTTGGAATTTCTCTTTGGAGTTTTTTCCGCTGTGCGAACTAGTAAACTGTCAGACGCCAAGCGGTATTCAAAGTGCTGTTGCTGTTCTTATTAGTGAATTGCTGTATATTTGTGTTGCTAATCTGTGCAAGTGCTGCTATTCCAGTCAAAAAAAATAAAATGTCATTCTCCGTTACCTGCTTATGGAACTGTTTTCACTGAGAGGACGAACTTTCGTAACAATATTAATGACCAAGGCAGCTGCCGCTCAAAAAGCTTGAGCCTCAAAGACACAGAAGGAGATGACAGATTATTGTAAAGTAATGTATGCCTATGGCTTTACAATACATTACTTTACTACTCTTCTATTGAGGTTTATATTGACCGATTTGCAAAATTAAATGCAATATGTATGTTTAATTCCCTTTTAGAGGATATTATTTTCATTTCGTCCCAAGCCAGCAGTGACATCACGTGACTGTACACATGTATCAAGAGAATTCTGTTATCCGTCTATTCGGTTATCCGTCACAGCCCTAATCCGGACCGTGACGGTTAATCGAAGTTTTACTGTATAAAGCTTTTTCATGAAGAATATAGCTGAAAATCGAGATTTTCATGAAACGATCTACAACTGCTTTTCCTTCATCGTGTACACGGCAGGAATGGGAAAAAACCTACCAGTTTTAATCGAAAACCGGTTTTTTTCGGTTCACCGGTTTTGGTTTTTTTTGTCCCGTTTATAACCAGTTATTTTTGTAAAATCCAATAACTGGATAAAAATACCTTATCGGAAGATAGGCTCGATTTTAGGTTCGATTTCACAAAAATTTACCAATTTATGTAGCTTTGTATTTCATCATTTTAGGTCAATCAACGACAACTGCTTCCTCGAGGCGTCTGTTGTTGGAGGATTATTGAAGAGTCTTTGTGAACAGATAAATATTGGCCTATGGATTGATTTCCTGTAAAAACAATATTAATAAAAACTTTTATCTACAAACGGCATTTATTTTATATACCACCCCTGAAAACCGGTTATTTTGAGCGGTTATAACCGCCAGGTTAAACCGGAGGTGAACAAAATCTGAATAACCGCCATCCCTAGTACGCGGCCGTGGCCTATTTTCAGACTCTTGGCTGCTAAATAGTAATGTCTCGGGTTTGAGACCTGATGCCACAGAAGATCTTTAACTCGTGAGCATGTTAAATCCGTCGTGGGCGTACGTCCTCTCGAAGTCATGGCATAGAAGTTAGGAAGGTAAGATGGTGGTTGAGGTGCCTTCCTGCATAGAAGTTAGAGGGTGAGATGCTGGTTGAGGTGCCTTCCTGCATAGAAGTTAGGAGGGTGAGATGCTGGTTGAGGTGCCTTCCTGCATAGAAGCTAGGAGGGTGAGATGCTGATGAGTGCCTTCCCGCATAGAAGCTAGGAGGGTGAGATGCTGGTTGAGGTGCCTTTACCGCATAGGAAGCTTTGTGGGAGGGTGAGATGCTGGCTGAGGTGCCCTCCTGCAGTTGTGAAGTTAGGAGGGTGAGATGCTGATGAGGTGCCTCCCCGCACAGAAGTTAGGAGGGTGAGATGTGATGGCTGGAGGTGCCTTCCTGCATAGAAGCCAGAGGGTGAGATGCTGTTGAGGTGGCTCCTGCACAGAAGCCAGGAGGGTGAGATGCCTGGGTTGAGGCACCTCCCTGCACTCCAGTTAGATGTGGCAAGATGCTGGCTGACACAGAAGCTGGGGAGGGCAAGATGTTGGCTGAGTGTGCCCTCTCCCCGCATAGCAGTTAGGGGAGGATAAAATTACCGGCTGAGGTGCCTTCCCGCATCCGCTAGGGAGGGTAAGATACTGGTTGAGGTGCCTCCCGCATAGAATAGGAGAGCTAAGATACTGGTTTGACATAGAAGTTAGAGGTAAGATGCTGGCTGAGGTGCCTCTCCGCATAGAAGATAGGAGGGTAAGATGCTGGATGAGGTGCCTTCCTGCATAGAAGTTAGGAGGGTAAGATGCTGGTGAGGTGCCTTCCATGCTCAAGCTATGGAGAGGTAAGATACGGTTTGAGGCTGCCTCCTGCATGAGAAGCAGGAGCTTAAGACTACTGGTTGACACATAGAAGTTGAGGAGAGTGCTGGTTGAGGTGCCTTCCTGCATAGAAGTAAGGGTAGATCTGATGATGGTGCCTTCCTGCATAGAAAGTTAGGAGGAAAGATGCTGGTTGAGGTTCGCCTTCCTGACATAGAAGCTAAGGAGGGGGTGAGACTGTCTTGACCTGGGAGTTAGGGGTGAGATGTGAGTTGAGGTGCCTTCTCTAGAAGCTTAGAAGGTAAGATACTGGTTGACATAGAAGTTAGGAGGGTAAGATGTTGGTTGAGGTGCTTTCCTCATCATCTGACCAAAGTTGCTAGGTTGTTAATCTAACTAAACTAAGCTTAATCCTTCATTTTGAACAAATGCATGCGATATGAAAACCTCTCATTGTATATGCTTCTATTTACACACTGAATAAAAAGTGGGTTTTTTCCCATGTTTCTGCTTACGCAATGAATAAAAAGTTTTTTCTCCCAAATCCTATGAAACTGCATTTTCATTGAAATTATAATAATAACAAATATTTTAAAATTTTAACAAAATGGTCATTTAATGTAGATGGAAACCTTAGAGATTCCGTGACGCGTAATTTTGATATGTTGCTGTTCTTATAATTTTACATATTAATTTATAGCTATAGCAAACAGAAAAAAAATATTTAAAGGAGAATAAAACAATATAAATAATAAAATTTTCGCCCTTGACTACCGAAGAACTTTTTTCCTCTATCCCTAATCGTTAATATTTGTTTTTATTCAATACAACCTTGTGGCAGGCAGCCTTTGTATTATCGTATCCAAAGCAAATGGAACCTAACGCGCTAAATACTGCCTACCGAAAATATTTGAAAAAAAGAAAATGATCGTTTTTTTTCTGTTTTCTTAATGCTTCAGAGCATGGGGATGAAAAAGAAGTGCTAAACCTACTTGATGGGTTGTAACATTTTTTTCAACACAAATAAACATTTTTTTAATACATGTATTTCAAAATCAGCCACAGATTTTTCTTTTCATAACTTTTTCCTGGGGGAAGTGATTTTAATGGAACTTTGTTCCTTTTTTTCCATGCCCACGCATTTCTTTTAAATGCTGTTTTCGAATTATTTTTGTTAGCTTTCCCCCCACTAATGGAGTTGAGTAACAGCTTTTTTCTTTCCCGCCCAGTGTTACCGGCTTTCTTCTTTTGTCTGGGCTTTCTAAGAGGCGTTCTGTTTTTGTAGTATTACATGTAATTAAGAATAAGTTTTTAATCTTAATTAATTAAATGCATGGATGAGGCCATTAGCGAAATATTTTTGTTCCACTGTTTTTTTCCCTCCTTTGAGTTTGAAAAACCTTTCAGAGAGGAAAAAAATGGCAACCTTTTATGTAATCAAAAAACTGGAAGCATCTTTTCGTGGCATTAAAGTAAAATAAAGTAGATAAAAATTTTGAGTCTTTGTAAAAGATAGAGATTTAAAGTATGCAATATCGTATCGTTCTGAAAAAGCACTGAACTTGGAATATTTCAACGTAGGTAATAACATCCTAAACACTACTATATAGGTGTAAACAAGGTCTAATCCTCAACTTAGAAACGAGTCGTGCTGCAAAAGATATATTTTTTCAAATGTATTTCACTTCTGTTAAATCAAAATTCTGACATTCAGTGTCAAAAGATGAATTTCTGCTTTTTAATAATGCTGACTGAACAGACTTGAATATCTCTTTTATTCCGTTTCGACTAATTAATACAACATCTTTTAGTTCCGTTTCCATTAATTAATACAACGTCTTTTAGTTCCGTTTCGATTAATTAATACAACATCTTTTTGTTCCGTTTCGATTAATTAATACAACATCTTTTTGTTCCGTTTCGATTAATTAATGCAACATCTTTTTGTTCCGTTTCGATTAATTAATACATCTTTTAGTACCATTTCCAGGTAATACAGAAGTACTGATATGAAATTGTATTGTAAAGTATGTTTGTGTTTTACATATGGGTATGATTTAAGATCAAAATTTAAAAGGTGGAAAGAATTGATGCTAATTAAATTTAACGATTGTTGTTTCAATTATTCAACCACGCTTCTCATTAAAATTTTCATATACTATGCAAGGGAAACATCAAATCAACTCTCATAAAAAAATTCGGTGGGAAAGTTACCTATGATTTAAGGAAATTTGAGGGGAACTTCCCATCATTCTACTAAAGTTTTCTTTTGGCCATATTACCAAAAATATGCCTCCGTTTTAAAGGAATTTAGTAGAATAAATAAAATAAACAGATAAATCCTCATATTTAAGAAGAAAAAAATGCTTAAAATATTATACATTATGCTGTTATCGCTACACTCTAATCACTTAACAACAATGTAACAAGAATTTATACTCCTTGCTAATCATTATTAAAAAAGAAAATAAATGTAGTATGAGAGGTAATTGAATTTTATTACTTGAAAATATTACAACTCAAACAATCGAATCATTTTGTTATTTTTGAAACCTTATACTTAAGTAGTTATTAGAATCGGCTATATTTGTTTTTGGTATAATTTAATCCCTTAATCTACCAATTTGATTAACCTCCTTATTATATGGCAGGTAACATCTGGGACGTTTACTTTTATCTCTGTCCATATAAGACTTTAACATAAAGGGCACCTGAGGTACTTAAGCGTGTTCAAGTGATCTTTCTCTTTTAAATTAATTGCTATTTTGATTTAATTACAGATTTAAATATCGAAACTTCTGTAATTCCATACACTAGTCAGACATGTCATTATATACGAAGGGGTTAAATGAGTTAACTTTAGGGTAACATGCTATTGGGGGCGGATTAACCATGTTGGGGGCCCCTGGCGTTAAACTTCTTGGGGGCCCTCTGTAAGTATCATACACATACACTTTTATATTTTTACTTCTCAGTCATTAGGTTCATTGAGGATAGGATGAGCATTATCAAATGACCCTTAACTCTATGAGCCCTAACCCGCCTCAAACCGGCCGACAGAGGTCGGACTCAGAGGGTTTCGGGCGACTGAGTGAATTTTGGGGGAGAAAAGTAGTTCCTTTCTTTGTTGACAACTGATCGCCCAACCCTGGGTGTCGTCCTCCTGGAATTTCTGTGAAGAAAAGGAGGATTCCATTCTGTTTTCGTGAACGAAAATTTATTCCAGTTTTTGAGGTACTGGAATTCTCACTCTAGCCGGGTTCAGAGAGTTAATAGACGTTTAACAAAACTGTAAGGAGGAAATAAATAGGTATCGGGAGTCGCCGGTTTCCCGTTTCCGCCATGGCAATTATTCGAAATAGCTGACATCAATTTGCTGTCTGGAAATTGAAAAATATTTCTAACTGAACTGATCCATCAGTATACTCATGACAACTGAGTTATTTGATAATCATTCTAAATGAAAGATTACCATTCAGTCTAATCAAAGAAACGACAGTTTCGTGAGAAGATTTTTTTAATGACAATTGATTTATTTGATAATCATTCGAAATGAAAGCTTACCATTCAGTCTAATCAATGAAATGACAGTTTCGTGAGAAGATTTTTTTAATGACGAACTGATCCATCAGCACTAATGACAACTGAGTTATTTGATAATCATTCTAAATGAAAGCTTACCATTCAGTCTAATCAATGAAACGACAGTTTCGTGAGAAGATTTTTTTTAATGACAATTGAGTTATTTGATAATCATTCGAAATGAAAGCTTACCATTCAGTCTAATCAATGAAATGACAGTTTCGTGAGAAGATTTTTTTAATAACGAATGGGCTTCTTCCTTAGGCTAGGAAGTTCTGATAGGCTGGTGCTTATCCATTTCGAACTGATTAAACACTAGTCTATCTGAACCTGGTTTCTAAATCTGGTTAGATGGAAATTAATTTTGGGAGTTTCTAGAATAATCTAAGATATCACGAGGTCGCAATATTAAAAAAAAAAAAAAACCTTCAGTTTTAGGCCCCCAGGCGCGCGCCTGGTACACTTAGCTTTTAATCCGCCCCTGGATATTGCTATATCAATGAAGTCCATATTTCCATAACGAATTTTCTATTGTGAACCAACTTTTTCCCCCCACACAGTTAACTGCCATTGAACATAGTTTATCGACAGCCTCCAAACATACGTTTAATAATATTTTTTAGTCCTGGATTTCTTTTGTAAAAGCAATCTGTCATTCTTAAAGATATCTATAAATCACCTCTCTAAGCTGCTACTGAACGCACCAAAACATTCTTTATTTTAGACCTTATAAAAGCACCAGAAACTCTGGGCCTCATCCGCGCTGCGAAATTCGCTATTCACATCTTCACCCTACGCTCGACCTATTTCTTCTACCAAGTGTTCAGATTCATTGTGCTTTGGATGTCAAAATTTCTAATCCATCACCATCAGGCCAACTCGACAAAAATCCGCCAACCAGCGCTATTATGCCTCACGGTTTCTCTATTGTGAGCAATAGTCAAGGAAGAATGCTATCCTTGAGAGCAACGTGCCAAGAAATATCTGTCAAATTTGGAAAATATCTCGCCAAAGTGCCGTCTGTCTGAAAAACGGGTATATATGTACATGGCGAGTCCATTGAAATACTGAAAAGGAAGAGCGATAGTAACAGATAATAAAAAAATCGGGTACAAACTCCATAAAACCCCATTCGCAAAAAAGGAGAATGAAAGATTTTTTCAATATATCTCCATGTCCCATCATCGTCTGTGGTGCAATCGAACGATTCCACCAAATGTGAGGGGTCGAATAATGGAGATATTTTTTTCCTTCCGGATCCTTACCATTTGGGGGGAGCAGAGCCACCGATGAATAGGCGAAAGTTGACGAATAGGGGCAATAGGTTCTCTCCTTTGAAGAGGGCCAAACTGCTGGGGCCATTGTGACTCGGCGAGTCCTCCTTGTAACAACTGCAATTCATCAAAAAAGCGGTTTTTGCTGCTGAAAAGAGTGACTCCGCTGCTGTGGAAGATGCGAGGTCCCTGGCTTTAAGTCAAGACGGACCGGGTTTTTTTTCCTTCTATGTCTGACTGTCTCTTTGGGGTATGTCTTCTCTCCTCATGTCTTGTGTGTGGAGTGGACGGACATTAAGTTTTAATGGTCGCCGACTTCAATAAGACCACTGGTCCGTGGTTCTAACTCTCCCTTACTGTCCAAGCCACCCTAAAGATTGCCCTTCTTTCTTTTTCCACTTTTTCTTTCGTTGTAATTTTTCCCTTTTTTATTTTCCCCTTCAGTAATAACCGCTATTTTTTTCTTCTTCCTTATGCTTTTCATCCATAGATTATGACGTTTAGGGGAAAAGCTACAAAATGTGGTTTTGAAGGAAGCTTGTTGAATTTTAATTGTTGGGTCTTGGATTGTTTTCATGCATATGTGTATTTTCGAGCAATATATTGCTCATGTTTTTCTTACAAGTTAAATGCTAAGTATTTTCACAAGCAGTATAAAATTGATAGCCACGGGATTAAAATTTTGAATGTTATATAGAAAAATTACTAGGCCGGAATCCTTTTATTAACTGCGCGACATACAACTAATACATGTTAAAAACAAAACCACAGACTTCAGTGAATTAATGAACGCAAATATAGAACTAATAACAGACATAAATGGTGAGATATAAGTTGAAAATTAGCAATAGTTCGATACAAAAAATATCCCCTTGTTTTAATATGTTTATAGATAAAATCTATAGTCATTCAATATTATGCATGCTTTATTGTTTTTATTACGCCACATCTTTAGCTGGCAAAAGAAGATAATTTTCATTCGTGTGGAAATGCAAATATTTCGTTAGGTTTCCTTTTTCAAAAAGTTGGTAAACATCTATTTTAAAATGATGAAAAACAGAAAAAAATGCACTCATAGAAACATGAGAAACAAAAATTTTATTGCTTTCTAGTATACGAGTTATACAATGAGAAAGTATGGTAATTGTCAGCAATTTTGACCTCGCGATTTTGATGAATCCCTATGCTTCAGAGCTCCCCGAGTACGATAAACGCATTCTTCCAACTATATTTCAGACGAGGGGGGCAAGCAAATTTTCCTTCTTTTAGCTTCAAAATAACACGTAATAATTAATTTTATATTTAATTAAAAGTAATTAAGTGTTAATTAGCCAATTCAAATATAATAATTAATTATTTGTAATTGCAAAACAGTAAGAATTGCCTGATGGAAGGACGAGCAATAATAGAAAATGAAGAATCAAGAACATAAATTTCACATCGGCGTAGCGCATGTAGGTTGCGCCCGGGGTATAATATGATTATTTCTTCCCTCCAAGCCGTAACCAGCGGCTTAGTAAGGGTGAATAGCGTTCTAGGCATAGAATTTCTTCGCTCTTTCATCATATTTGACTTTCGAAAGTGGCATGAACGTATATGTTTTGTTCCTATACCGCCCCCAAGACTGGCACCAGGGCATGTAGATCCCCAACCCCCCTTCCCCGGTCACTACGCCACTGAAATTTCAGAGCACAAGAATTATTCCGCCTGATACTGGAAACAAATTTGCACATTATTATTTAAATCTCATAACAAAACAAAATAACAACTGAAACCTGTGAAAATAATTATCAACTTAATATAATTATATTAAAATTTATCTCATTTCAAATTTTAATGTAAATGTATCCAACTTTTAGGATATAATTCATTGAATTTTTAAACAGTTATCCAAGTTAAGATTTTCGGATACTATTTTGTGATTGCCTACTACCATTAGGCTTTTTATGTTTTCTCTGCCATGATAGTTTGCAGGTAGATTGTGAAAGGCTGAAACTGCTTTCGCTGGAGTATATAAATACTGTAATTGTACAAACAGCTTTTAGCAGGGGTTTGAGTTCAGAAGAAGGAAAAAACATATTTTTGAAATTCTACTACACTAGTAGGCTGATTGGAGTCTTCTTACATTATAACAATTCATTTATTTTATTCAAAAATAAGAAATAAGTTCTCAAATTTAAATTCGCCTGTCTTCATTTTTAACCAAGTGTGCTTATTTTACCACGTTTTTATTAACTCGCTTTCTTGTCTGTCTGTTCGGTACAAATTTTGCAATCGATTTTAAGCTAACTTGCCGATGAGCTGGAGACTTAAAACTTTAAGCATAGCTCAGAACTAGATGACAATGCAATATTAACTCGCTTTCTTGTCTGTTTGTTTGTCTGTTAATTTTTTATTTAATATTTAACTTCTTTTTCCTCGGAGCTATTGCAAGTTTGAATGTACTCAAAAATGAGCATTTTTTGCTCAGTTTTAAGCACTGGTCTCTCAATATGGTATATATGAATATTCTATCAACAATATTTTAATTCATCATAGTTTTATTAAAACACCTTCATTCAAAGGCCATTACAAATTCAGAAGCTTTTGGAATTATATAGTTTTTGTTGTGAAGTAGGTTTTGTTAGGGTATTACCATGGTAAAGATTGTAACTTAATATTATGAGTTTTTAAGAACTTATTCTGTATTTGTTTCTTCTTTATTTTTAAAGTAAAAAGTTTATATGAAATCGCATTCGAAATATCTTGGAAATGTTTCTTAATCGTGGAGTTTCATTTTTTCATAACCTCCATAAATCAAGACGACCCGGAAGTATATGATTATTTTGGAATTCAAATGTTTCAAAGTTGTTGAAAATCGACTAAATGTGTCGAAATTCAAAAAGGATAAAATTTTGGAATCAGTTAATTTCATATTGTACGCCTTTCAAATGCACAGCTATAGCAAAGTATTCAATTAATATTTAAGTGATACAGTTCGAAAAGTCTATGACACATTTCATGGCACAAAGTCTGTGATGCATTTCACAGCACAAAGTCTATGATACATTTCATAGCACAAAGTCTGTGACGCATTTCACAGCACAAAGTCTATGACACATTTCATAGCACAAAACCTGCACGTGCCTGCGCACAAACAATCGGGGCAGCAATCTGCGCATGTGCACGCAGCACACGGAAGTGCAATTATCGCTTCCGTGATATTCAGATAATATCAAACAAGCTGGGGGTTGCTCCTGTAGTGCCCCATCTTACTCTGATGTATATTAGCCAGTATCCACCTCCGGACATTGGGAATTCCTTTTGTCTAATGGTTAAGATGCTTGGCTCGGTACCTAAAGGTCCCAGGCTCTAAACTACGCGCCGCCATATGCACTGCGCCAATATAATTTTGGAATCCATTGCGTATCTTTCAGGAGTTATAACAGTGTGACTTTACAGGACAGCGTAAGATTGGGTACAGTTAGACGTCGAATGATATACCCAATTACGTTTTTCAAGTGACTGTGACCTCAAGTAAACCGACTCTATTGTGCATACAGCTGAATTCAACGTAGTCAAGAGTCAAGTATATTGACTTTCTCTGTAGTGCAGAAGTTCCCAACCTGTGGTGCGCGTACCCCTGGGGGTACACGAAGGAGTAGTTGGAGGTACGCGAAATAAGAGTTGGTAACGGCGGAAAAAAAATATAAGGAATAAAAAAAAGTTATAAAATTTTGCTACCCCAGGTTAATAACTGAATTAATAAGTATGCCTTTTGAATGGTTGATTCATTACGGAGTGTAATTTAATAAGTATGCCTTTTGAATGGTTGATTTATTACGGAGTGTAATTTAATAAGTATGCCTTTTGAATGGTTGATTTATCACGGAGTGTAATTTAATAAGTATGCCTTTTGAATGGTTGATTTATTACTGAGTGTAATTTTTAGCTATCCTTAATGCGAAATCATTACAATATTGGTTTCATTTGTTTTGGTGTTGAATTAATACTATTGTAAAAATGCGATAAAATGTGAAATCAAAAGTAAGTCTAGCAAACGTTATTAATTCGAGTCATTCGACTTTTAAGCTAACCTGAGCCCTTAACATCATTGATAAAGACTTTTTTGATTAGGCGGATGGTTCGTGATGGTGGAGGGAGGATATTACGGTAGGGGTACACGAAAATATAAATATTAATCAAGGCGTACGCGAGGAAATAAAGGTTGGGAACCCCTACCGTAGTAAATCAGTAAGTATTTCCACTAAAATTCTGAGTACTAATCAGCACAACATGAATATCATAAATTCCTTTTGCAGCGGTTACAATTCACTGCCTTCTCCTTTTTATGGTTGGTGGCGCTACTAGAGCCATCCGGGTTTTTCCCATGATGCCTCTCTCTTTTCTTTTTCTGTGTACTTGTGTTGTGTTGTTGTTCTCTGTCTTGCGTCGTGTGCCTTTTAATGTACTGAGTCGTGGAACTTAGCCATCTAATAAAAATGGTTCCTGAAATTGAATTAATTCTTCAACAGCGGCATTCCATATAAACATGAGTCTCGTCCCTCTACACTTTTCAGTTAGGGTTTTTTCCTCCTCTAACAAGAAAAATATATAAAGAGAAGCATCATAACAAAGAAAAATCATAACGGAACTTAGGGATACAAATGCTATCTTAAGAAGCTAGAGGAAGTTGTCATGAGAAAAATGAAGTAAACAAAACACGCCTCCTTCAATTGAGCTTTGTTTGCGTTTCGAGTTTGTTGGCTCTAATTTGAATCATCCTGTATATGTTTAAATAAAATGATATTGTCCTTTAATTTTTTTGTCTGACTTTTCTTTTGTCCGAGAAGCATTTTTTTGGGATTCGTTGTCATGTGACAAAAAAAAAAATGGAGAGATATGAGAAGTTCGTAATCAAAATTCATTGAAATATTTAATTTAATCAGATATCTGTTACAACTCTGCATCAGATTTCTTAAAAATCTAGTAATTTTTTTACGGTAACGTTCAATCAATGATTGGGTGGAAATGAATGAGTAAAAATCATAACAATTAATGAGATGGCAGCAATGGTAAGAAAAAAAAAATAGCAACTGAGTTCTAAAAATGCATCATTAACTCACAGAAACTATTTTTTCAACATAAATTTTACAAAAAAGTATTTTTAAGTATTCGTTTCTTTCATATTCAATCGATGGAAGCACATATCAAGCTTTCGGTTGATAATGTAGACTTTTATTTTCGAGTTAGACTCGGAAAGTAGTTTTTTACAATGTTAGAAAGAAAAAGGTAAGCTTGTTCAATTATTTACCAAAAATTTTACTTGCATTTAACAAATATATTAGTAAATACATTTCAAAGAATATGTTTTCTTTTTGAAATTTCATAAAAGTTTTGGTTTTGATAAGTTTTCTATAGAATTATAGGATTTTGTCTAAATCGCGACGTCTTAGGAGAGGAATGAAACATTTACCATTACATTTTATATTATTGAAAAAAATGCGACTTGGCGTTAATAAGTTAATAACAATGAATGAGTTCATGATGATAAATATAATCGAGTGTATGATAACGGTAATAAATGAATTAAAGCTGATGGAAGTATAAGATTTAGTAACAATGACCAAATTAATGACAACAGATGTAAGGATAAGTAACAATCAACAAGCTCATGATAATTGTAATTGAGATTTAATGACGATGTAAATAAAAGATGTGCAACAATGTAAATTAAAGATTTAATAACAAAGAATGATGATGATAAGGAGAATGAATATGAGATTTAGTTGCGAAGATCAACTAAAATGTTATTAACATTACACTAAAGTTTTCTATTTATTCACTTATTGTAAATATTATCATGCAAATAAATGGTATACAGTCAAACTTGGATAATTTGAAGTCGAAGGAACCAGAGAAAAAGTTCGAAATATCCAAAAATTCGAATTACATATATTCTCTCAAACAGAAGAAATCAATAAAAAAGATCAACTCCACGATCAAAGACTTAACGCATAAACTTTATCTAAGAATACTGCTACATTTTTGTTCATTAAATCGAACATTTTTTTACTAGCTTAATTATTCACCACTTTTAAAAAAAGGCAGATATTTTTAATTGCTTCTGTGAATGCAATCTGAAAATGCAGACAGGCTTTGGATGACCAATCAATCGCGAATGCAGTAGGGAGGGGGGAGGGTAACATTAGAGGCTGGACAGAAAAATCCTCGGAAATCAACGCATAATGACATTCCAACCATCGCTTTTCTTTTCCTTAGAAAGAACGTTAAAATAAATAATGCGCCTTCGCTGAGAAAAGTCTCGGGAGCAATTTTTACCGTAATATTTTAAGGGCAATCGTACGAAAAATTCGAATTATCCACGATTTTTTAACATTATTTTAATACAGAATTCTATTGATCGAGCAAAAATTTCGAATTATCCAGAATTTCGAATTAAATGAGTTCAAATTATCCACGATTTTATAACATTATTTTAATACAGAATTCTATTGATCGAGCAAAAATTTCGAATTATCCAGAATTTCGAATTAAATAAGTTCGAATTATCCACAATTTTACAACATTATTTTGATACAGAATTCTATTGATCGAGCAAAAATTTCGAATTATCCAGAATTTCGAATTAAACAAGTTCGAATTATCCAGTATTGACTGCATTACGGAATCCGATCTACAAATGTGATCAAATTCTTGATGAGGATAACGAAGAAAGTCAAACCATTCCAACCAGTTCTTCATGGATCTACGTTTTCGAAGCTCGTCGACATAAGTAGGGGGACAGAAAAACGACGATATGAGATTTATCGGGGTAATCATTTCTCGTCTTCCATTTAACAATTTGTTTTCTTTTTTTCCCCAAGGAAGACAGGGGTGGGTTCTTTCATAAATGTTTGATTGATTAACTTTCTCCGGGCGCGGAGACATGGTGAAGTCTTTGAGCTCTGGCTTAGGACTCCAGCAGACACTCAAAAAGTTCCGCTTAGTCCACATATTGTGGACACTGGTACTTGAGAATAAAGATATTGAGATTAGTCCGAGAGCTTTCAGTTGAATTTATTTTTATTATTTAGGAATTGTAGAATTTGCCTAGCTGGCCGGAAGTTTTAATGCGTTGTGGGTTGGTTCTTCATAGATTTTGCCTGCTTATGATGCTTTAAAGTAAGGAAATGACACAGAAGTGCATTCTACAGATAAAACTTTTCACTCATTGGAAATGGATTTTCAATTCTTTTTTTTACATATATTTCTTGGTTGGAGAAATCTTTGTTCTTTTATGTCTGTGATGAAAGAATATAACTGGATATTATGCAGAACGAACGCGAACTTTTCTTCATTGTTTGCATGAAATTTTCTTGATTATTTAATTTTTCCAGTTTCATGTTTGTTCATAATTTTACTCCCATTTAATTATTCTTTAAATATTTCTTTTCAAATATTTTTTCATGCAATTTTTGTCATTTACAAATTCAAATAGTGGATAAATCAAAAATTTGATAAATGCTTTTAAATGCTGAATAATTTCAATAAAATTTAATTGAAACACAGCCATTTCTGTTTTTTATGTTCTCCATACTCCCTTATGTTCAACTATATACAGCGGAATCTCCCTATAACGAAATCGCTTGGTTCCAGTTGAAAAATTCGCTATAGAGAAAATTTCGTTATACGGAGACTAGAAATTTTTGCAGTTATTTAAGTAAATGTAACAAACCTTTTAGTATGTGCGATAAGTTCAAAAATATTTAATTATGAATTTCAATTAAAAACGAAGTAATATTTATTATAAATTTGTTAAAATTATACTAATTTTTATTGTATAAATAAAATGCTCAAAAGTGAAGACAATTTACCAATTTAGAGAATAATATGTATTAGTACGGATAAACATAAAATGCGTATTGTCACATCCATTTGCTGTTTCCACCTCCACTCGACCCCGATTCTTGGAATCTTGACCCGTAGAAATGTTGCTCCCTCTGTAGAAACCCAGGTCCCCACAACTGCATTATCCTTCACATAGCATTCTATTGTTATGTGTTATCGCTGGAATAAACAAAGCGAGTGGTTGCACATGTGGGCGATTTGTTTGCACAGAAATTAGCAACTTTCTTCAAAAATGACAAAAATCGAAAAGATAAAGGTCTGAAATAATTCGTTATAAGGAGACAACCACTTCTTTATATGGAGAATATTTTGAATGTTATTTAACATTCCGATTAAAAATTTCGTTATAGGGTGAAATTCGCTGTAGGGAGACTTCGTTGTAGGGAGACTCTACTGTACTTCTTTTCTTCTTTGACGATCTTCGTCACAAGTTGGAATAGAGTTTTAAATATTATAACTGGCTTTAATTTTTGTTTGTTACGATTTTTTTTAAATGAACACTTAATTTATTGATCTGTTGGATTAAAGCTACATAAGGGCTATTTTGGGATGTACAGCGAGATTTTCAAACGCGTTCAAGCCGAATAAGACGTTTCAGCTGAAATCCCATTTTTCAGACTTCTAGACCACACCATCATCAGATCATTTGACATACGAAGTTCTACGTCGCGTGCAGGGCCGGATTTATATATTTCTACGCCCTAGGCCAAAGCACTTAATTCTACGCCCCCCCCCTGGTGCATTCACCTCAACAATAGAGATAGGCAACGCAAATGTGCTGCCAGTTTATTTAGTGTGAATTGATGTGCTTAAAAAACGTATTTTATGTGGAATATTTAATATTAAAAGTCTACTCTATATTTAAAATCTGTAAATACTTTATTGTAATTTCTTCTATAGTTACGCCCTCAAGATTGCTGCGCCTTAGGCCATGGCCTAGGTTGCCCGTATGAGAGATCTGGCCCCTGTCACGTGAACCAGACCAACACGTATGGTGAATCGTCCGTGGAATGGGTTTCAAGCCCGCGGTCCTCCGATACAGAAGCCCAGACTACAATCAATCTCCAGCTAAAAGAAATGCTGCTAATAGTATAACTCTTGGTGTTTTAAATTGCATTGTTTACAACTTTTAAATTCATGATGTGTTTCCTTCTACCTTTTAACGGAACTTGAGTTTTTTAAATATGTCATTTCGTGTTTTTTAGATTATATGTCTACAACTTTTAAATTCCTAATGTGTTTTCAATAATTTTGCGATTGTGTGTATTCAATTTTTAAGTTCTTTATGTTTTTATAATTTTTTTAGATTTAATCATTTTAATTCTTAAATCCTTAATGTGTTTTTATGTTATTAAAATGACTGTATACAACTATTGAAATCCTGGTGCGAAAGATTTAATCATTTTAATTCTTAAATCCTTAATGCGGTTTTTTGTTATTAAAATGACTGTATACAACTTTTAAAATCCTGGTTTGCTTTTTGTTGTTTCTGTGACTATGTGTGCTCAACTTTTAAATTATTTATTCATTTATACATTTTTTTATGGTTTAGTGGTTAGAGATTTTATATTCTAACCAAGTTTTTAGTGTTTTTATGAAGACAGTATACAGCATTTAATTTTCTAATAAGTTTATTAATATCTTTAAGATTTATTGATTACGGCTTTTGTTCTTAGTGTGTATGCTCATTTTGTTCCTGCACTCTGTAACTGGAGTTTTCTCTGTAGTGTGCTTTTCTTTTAAATAAATGAATGTTAGAAATATGTCTATCGATAACACAAGATTTTTATTCAATAATACTAGAAAGCTACTTTTAGTTCATTCTGAAAGTATTCAATGTTTTTTCATCAGATAAAATATTTATTTTGCAGTATTTTAGCTGAGAAAAATAGTCTTCAAATTCTATGATCAGTTAAAAGATAAAATATGAAAGTCAAAGGAAAACTGTATCAAATACTCGTAGATAGTTCTAAAATTCTGTAATTGATTCCCATCTTTAAAACTCCTCATTTTCATTTATTTGCACCAAAAGTTGCATAATATGTCTTGTTTTTCCAACAGGCAGAAATTTTCAAATAAAAAAAAATCTTAATCACACACACACATTGGGTGAGTGATTGAGTAATTGTTTTGCGGCACAAGGGCCCAGACGGGGCCATACTGCGCCAATCGATGATCATTGGATTTCGATGGAACACAATTAGATAAACAAAAAATTCCGAATACCAATCTTTTGAAATTTGCATTTGCAAGCATCATAAAACATCACATCTAAGGCCATATCTCAAGCTATGAGTCTTAGTCTCAAATAGAAGGCTAGAAAAATTTTGTAGCATTCCTGATTTAAGAGAGATCGATTTTACTTTTAACGCAATCTACACTGCCCATCAAAATTAAAGGCTAGTGATAGAAAAACTTCCTTTAGCGAGAATTATCAAAATCAGTTTGTACAAAAGCAATATTTAACATTAATTACCATTTCTGACTGTTGATAAATCTTAAAATATTGAATTTAAATTAATTTTACAAATTTGTGGAAATTTATAAATGATAGAAAAATGATATCGCCTTTGCAACAAATATTTCTTTAATATGGTGTTTGGTATTCTCTGACGGAAGCACAAACCTCACATCTTGATTGCACAGAATTTAACTAATTGTTGATGAGTCTTGTGGAATTTCCCACACTCTTTAGAAAGTGCAACTCCTAGAGATTTCAAGTAAGCATTTTGTGCACTGCATATCGGCTCCTTAAGGCGCTCCAAACATGTTGAGTAGGATTCAAGCTTAACCCATTCGAGACGGCGCACTGTTTTGGAGTCCCTCCCCAGAAGCCGAAATGGTTTTTTGATTTATATTGACCATTTTTAATAAAAAAAACATATTTGCATTAGAAATCAGTCACTTCGTACAAATAAGATGATTGAACACCATGTGTGCAGGTCGCTCCTCAGAGTAGTTTGACGTGAAACCGTCTTTCCGCTCGTTACAGTGATAGTCGGTCGAACTTTCTTGTGTGACAAAATACCGTCAGATTTGGATCGCTGATAACTACGAGACTAATAATGCGAAAACAATGGTTGACCCGCACAACGGATAGATCATATATATAAGAGTTTGTCGCATAGTATTTGTTTGCCCTTGGGTCACTCATTTTAGTAAGGTGCCCAACTTTAGCTCGAACATCCGCTGCAACAAAAGGGGGACATAAATAAATTGAAGCTAAAAATATCATAAATAAAAGAAACATTTAATTCATTGCAACAATAATACAGAATACACTATGATATCATAAATGCATAAAATATACATTTGTAACATAATTTGTTGTGCACTTTTTAGGGAAGGACAGAAAGAAAAGGAGGACTGTCCTTCCAAAATGAGAACGGTTGGTCACCTTAAATTTAGGGACTAAATTGAAACCAATACCAATTTTATGTTTACACACTTCTAAGATAATTTTTATTTTAAACCAGTCTTATCCCGACGGTTGCTTTTTCCATACTGACTGATAATTGCGATTCAATATCATTGCACACCCGTGTGCTCCCCGTCTTTTTGGCTCGGCAATGCATTGCACACATGGTGTGCAATCCGTCTCGAATGGGTCAGTGAGTAACTTGACCAACTGACTCGAGTGATATCTTCTGTTTTGAACTATTCCTAGACCTCAAATGCCCCATGCAGGCGAGCATTGCCATCCATTAAGGGTGAACAGTGCCTCTAGACAGACTTATATGGAATTTTAAGATTTTGTCCACATTTATGTTACCGGTTGCAAAACCTCTATCAAACATTTGCAGCTAGGTGTGACAATTTTTGATGAAGCCTCATCTTTAGAAAAGGAATCTTTTAAGAACAAGGGAATCACAAAGAGTCGGCCTCGGTGCCGAAATTTCTTCAAGAACAAGGGAAGGCAATTAGCAGCCCTCCAGATCTAAACTTGTTAAATTATAGTTCGGGCTATATCTAAACTTGGCTCCAAAAGTAGATCACGCCAATAGGCCAGTTCTCGTTGGCTCCATTGAACATGCTGACGATATCATCTAAAATGGCCCCTTTGACAGTTAAAATGAATGGGATACAAACAGTAAGTTTTCTTGAGTAAAGTCCAACCTCCTGAAGTAATTGTACAACAATAGAATGGTCGATTCCTGTTCCTGCAGCAAGCTAAAGATTTAAAACCAAGTTTTATGCAATCGCTTCACTGTTTCTTTCAGCCGACAGTGGCGTTAATGTTAACATTAACGCCACTGTATACCCCCGTGAATTCCCTGTCAGTTGAATGGGTATACGTCGAAGGAAGTGCATACCTTGCTCCCGTAGGGAGACATGATTGATCTCACATTTGTCCTTGCTTCCGTTAAGTTGTCCTGATCGCATATTTACAAACCCTACCCTGATAGAACTGAGGCAGGAAATCGGGCAATATGATTGGCTCGCTTCGCCGAAAGCCGATGACGTCGTTCTTTGCTCTCGTGCGTGTACTTTTCATTAGTATAATTTCTTACAGTGTGGGATGTTTTATTTTGTATGATATTTTAAAAAATAATATCATTTTTAAAAACATTACAACCCACGGAAGAATGTTTTCTGTGCTCAACAGTGGGAAAACGGAGAAGAAAAGTAGGACGACTCTTGTTTTGTTATGATTGCCGTACGCTTCGTGCGAGAGCTGAAAACGACGTCACTGCTCCTCGTAGCCAGTGATATTGACTGATTTCCTGCCTCAGTTCTATCAGGGTAGGGTTTGTAAATATGCGTCCTGATCCCGTGCGATCTGTCTATAGGAAACAGAGACGTTGTTGGATGATGTAGTTAAAAATACTGGTCATTAGGTACTGATTGCGCGAAAAATACAGAAAAACTGTCTTCGATGAGCTTGTTGCTTTTAAGCATCTGACCAGTCTGTTACTAACTGATTGACTGATTTAAAAAAGTTATTCCATTCATAATATGGCGTTTTGAGGGGATTTATCTGGATTCATCCTGAAGTCGGCTTTGTTCGCACCAACCCACTTTTACATAAAATGATAACTGAGAAAAAATGATACGTACTCAGTACTACCGCATTAAGTTTAAATAATACTACTCCACCGAATTCCAACATGTCTCTTATTACTAGGATCAAACTAACCTTTGGTACCCTTTTATTCCTTGTTCTATACCTGTAGTCTAGTTTAGTGCGCTAATTTGTGTTGAAATGTCTGATCAGGGAGGATATTTTTGAAATTAACCCAATTTAACGAAATGAATAAAAAAAGAATAATACATACAGGAGCTAAATTTCTAGAAAATTGTACTTTCCAAACTGAGAACAAAGCTCCATTCCCCCTTCAGCAAATGAAGTGGATAAAAACTGCACCAAACACCCTCACCACTGAAAGCAAGATTCTCTAGTCTAGTTGAAAACCCGTGGCTAAATCAGAAAGTTGTCGCTTATATGGAAACCACCGCCGACACATTAAAAATCAAGAATGAGTTGTTTTATGGACGACAGGCGTCAAACTCGGATATAATCGCGACCCCTCTCCACCCTCCATGCAATGCATGAATTATCGAGCATGAATGAAACAGCGGTCCGGACCACCATCGGTCATTTCATTGAAAGTCATAACTCAGAGTGTGTCAGAGGGAGAACAAATTTCTTCAATAATGGCTGAGCGGAACTGACCCTCGGTTTTCAGAGCACCTCTCCCTTCCCTCTCCCCATCACTGATTTCCACCAACCTCATCAATGAGGGAGCATGGGGACTAAGGTGCACAGTGTCTTTCGGTGAAAAATGGTTAGAGACCAATCGAATCACGCAATGCTGACCCATTATATTACTTGTTAGCTCTTGATTTGCTCTTTAGGAACGCAGAGAATGCTGTTCCTGTTCCCATTTAAAACTTTCAAGTATATACCACTGTTAAGATCCACTCCCATGTTTAAAAGAGAAACCCTTAACACCATTTTGTAAGGACATTTCGTATTTAAGAAGTTAGACTGATTTAACAATTACTTTATATGTCTTATATGCTTTTCAAGAACGAGAGAATGCTTTCCTGTTCCTTTAAACTTGTCTGAGTACAGGCCGTTCAAATATTACGTAAGCATGTTTTTGGTATTTTTGACCCCCCTTGTCAGCAAAGCAAAAAATAAGCAAATTTAAAACCCCCTCCTCTTATACCACATGTAAGCAAACCGCAAACCCTGTTCTTTACAAAACGTATAACAGTAATAATCTAATTTTAAAAATTTTAGGACTTAATTCAAATAAAAACTCTAACTAGGCTTAAAATGAAAAAAAAAAATATATATATAAGTTTAATTTCCTTACAATTTCAAGTTTAAGCTTACAAAAATCAAGTTTATTTTTCTTTTGCCAAATTTAACTTTTTTTTCAAATTTCATTTTTTTAAATTAAATTATTTGTGCAAGTTACAGGAGATTTTCGGAAATAAAGTGATTTCAATGTCTTACGTAAGCATCATTCATACTCCCCCTCCCCCATTGTCAGCAAAAATAAGCAAATCGCAAACCCCCTCCCCCCCTTGGGTGCTTACGTAATATTTGAACGGCCCCTAATACTCGTTTAAGATCTACCCCATGTTTAAAACGTAGAAACCTTTTAACACCAATTTTGTAAGGACATTCGTATTTAAGTAGTTAGACTGATTTAACAATTACTTTATATGTCTTTATATGCTTTCAAGAAATGAGAGAATGCTGTTCCTGTTCCCCTTTTAAAACTTTGCTGCTGAGTATTATACTCGTTTAAGATCCATCCCATGTTTAAAACGTGGAAACCTTTAAACACCAATTTTGTAAGGTCATTCGTATTTAAGTAGTTAGAATGATTTAACAATTACTTTATATCTCTTTACTGTCAGCGATATAATTTTGTGATGGGAATTTAATATCATAAGGAGTAATTAATAGCTTGTTATGACAAATAGTATAATTTATATAGTTTAATCTGCAAAAGAAGATAATTTGTAAGGATTAATATGGCGAAACACTAATTCTCAGGCTTTGACGTTTTCTGATTCTCCTAGGAATGGAGAATAACTCTGTGGAATTGAAGAATTCTATTTTGATCGAAATATTTGGATTCGAACAGCTCAAATATATTTAGATAAATGAAACATTATGTTTGTTAAATTTGTTTGCATAGATAGATATAGATATAATAATAAAACATATATGGATGTTTTCTCCTTAAAGTTCTTTGGAAACTGTTGATACTTAATATGATAGTGTGATTTTCTGCGAAGAGTGGTCCAATGCTTAAATTAATAGATTCAGACCCGAAGTTTTTCTCTTTGTAGGTCATAAACGTATCATCTCGATCTAGCTGATTTCTAGCTACTTTGTTGTGAGAAGCGAAAAGACAATTGCAGAAAGAGAGAGAAAGTGCATATCGTACCATGAACCGTTATCGAATAAAATTTGAAAATAATATCCAATGGAGCACACCCATACGATTTTATATATTTATATTTTTGACATCAAGATGTCAAAAATTACATTCATGACATGTAGTGCTGGATGCACAATCACTTCTGCCATCAATTCAGTGCTTAAATCTTTAAGGTACAGTTTATTTGCATAAAAGCAGACTTTAAAAGTACAAGATATCTGTACTAGACAATCTGATTTGCAATAGTAGTATGAAATTTATAAAAATGAAACGCAAATGGAATGGCGGAACATAAAAAGCATCACCAGACTTGAAAGAATTGGATTTAAAGGACCTCTTTTACCTAATGATGGTATTTAAATGAATTTTTGAGATTAGGAAAGATTTAAGAAAATAAATGGATCTGAATTTTCTAGGCAAAAAGAATTTATTTTTAGAGCAATTTTTTATGAAGCGAAATGTGCTTCCTACTGCTACGAGGTATAATGAGACAGCGAAGAGTGTTGGAATAGGATTGATTGATTTCTTCTTCACTGTCTTCCCTACCCACATCAAGCAAATCAAAATATCTTTCTTCTATAAACCAATCGTCTTCCATTTCCTCATCAACACTTATCTGTTATCATCATTAATAGAATTATTTGGATATCTTGTAATACTGGGACATGAATTAGAAGAAATTTTTTCATTTCCTTATTTCTGAATGAAAGTAAGGATTGGGCTGTTAGAATGTAGCAAAATCTCTGTCGCACTACTACATCGAAAACATTTCATCTGCTGCATTATAAGGTTTGAACTTACAGGATAGCTTGCGAATGCAAAGAATATTTTAACCCTATAATGACGGCTTGGACGGTTTCGGGCGATAAGGTAATTTTCACTTAGTCAGTTAGAAAATCAGTTTTGGCTATATTTCAGGATAAGCAGGAATTCAAAAATGAACGCTGTGATTTGCACCAATGGTGGAAAAGCTTCACAAGTGAGTAGAGGAAACATCTATATTTATAAAAGGCTAATTCTTTTTATTATTATTCTCACCGGCGAGTTCTGCACTTATCTCTTCTCTGTAAGCTGCACTTACGCTTTTTATTATTATTCTCACCGGCGATGCGCCTCACAAGCACAGATAAACAATATCGTAATTAATATATTGTTAATGTCCATTAATTTTAATTTTAGTATTCTAAAATTAATCACTGATTTTCTTGAGGAGGCTTAAAAGAAAAAAGTAGGGATATCGCTGCAAAAAAAGTCTCGCCTTCGAGGTTCAAAGGCATTTCGGATAACCCGGGTTTGGTTAACCCGAGTTCCGTTAACCGGGTATTACTGTATACCATTTTATTACTGTTGAAAAGTCTGCTTTTCTTCCAAGAGCGCTTTCTTACTAAAAGGTTTAGGCATATTCCTTACTAAAGGTTTTAGGCATATTAAAAGGTATTTAGTTTATCACTTCTTTTCTGTTTGGCAACAGAAATGGGATCTTTTAACCATTAACAAACTGCATTGCGTCAAACCCTCAATTGGTTTGTGGCCCATTCTGCCTATACGACAGGTTGATGTTAAACTGACTCGCCTCCGTATAGGGCAAACTCGCTTCAGACACAAGCACCTCATTTTTGGCGAAAGGGAACCAGTGCGTCCCATATGTCATCAGAATTTTACTGTTCATCACGTTTTATTCGAATGTCCATCTTTTAAATCTCACAGTATTCATTATTTCCATTCATCATCTCTAACATTACAAGACTTGGTGGGTGAAAAACACCATCCAAACATTTTTAACTTTTTAAAGGCTATTGGCTTTTTTACAAACATCTGAAGTTTTTAACTTTGATCTCTGATTGTGTTGCATTTTGCTGAAATTGTAAAAAATTTTTTCCCATCTACTTCTTATCATGTTTTAGCTTTTTTTTTACTATTATACTGACATTTACTATTTGATTGGCGCAGTTTAGCCAGGAATGGCTCTTGCGCCATTAAACCCCACAAAACCAAACCTGTTGAAAAGAAGCATTCGTGTCTTTTCGTTTCAAAACTCGTTGCTTATTTCATGTTGATACACACATGCACACACTTGCGATGTTCCAAAAGTAAATGAAACTAACATTGATTATTTGTCCAGATCTTCCCAGAAGAAGCAGTCGCAGTTTCCTATCAGTCAATGACTGGAAGATTTGCCAAAGCACCATAGCTGTGCCAACAGACGTTGATTTCCCAGCCTCTAATTCCGTCCTAACACTCTCGACCCTGGTATTTATTTATGAAGTGGACGCACTGGTGCCTGACCTGCGGCTCAGCGACTCCACCATAAATCAGCAAGGGAGGATCTTTCTCCACTGACACTATCCATAAAGGGTGGTCACTTCAGAATCTGGATTGCTCTGTCTCCAGTACGGCAAATATTTACATTTCAGTCACCCTTTCTCCACCTTCATGTAATGGTCAGTTGAAGGTTGAAAGGAGAGGTCACTTCCAGAAGCTGACCGCAATCCGTGGAGGAGAGGTGTGATCTGAGAAGTTATTGGTGTCCACAGGCTGGAGATAAAGGAGGGGACTGGCTGGTCTGGATAAACTGTTGGGGTTTTAACATAGAAACGGGAGTATTTGCAAACAAAAATCAGTATAAATGAATCTGGTATGTGAAAGTACAGGTGTAAAATATGTTTTATGAATCAAAATTAGCATTCATGATTATTAATAGCTTATCACTTACTTTTTTATTTCTTACAGATGATGTCTATTTTTAACGACATTTGAGATGATGAGTATGTCGTTAGTATATTTTCATTCAAAACATGAATAATTAAAAAAATATTTTGTGCAATACGTAACCGAACGAAGTACTCGA